>JABAJU010000060.1:0-118147 GCA_018220975.1 Tephrocybe sp. 9980TJB
GACTCCAGCCGGACTCAGGCTGGACTAAATTCAATGTACAAGTGAATATAAATAATTCTGTAAAATAGGCATTAGTCCGGCCGGACTCCACCTGGACTCTGGTCGGACTTCATCTGGACTGGTCTGGACAACTGGACTCCGGCCGGACTCCAACCGGAAAATGGGGGGGAGGGTAAAGTACTGCATTGTAGACAATCTATGAATGCATTGGTGACTGTACACATCTTGACAAGTGAATATAAATAATTCTGTAAAATAGGCATTAGTCTGGCCGGACTCCACCTGGACTCTGGTCAGACTTCATCTGGACTGGTCCGGACAACTGGACTCCGGCCGGAATATGGGGGGGAGGGTAAAGTACTGGGACTGCTCCAGCATTTGTATAACGCTGGAATACCTGAGAATGTGGGAATAGATGCGTTCTCTGACCTGGTGGTGCAGGTGGTGCTGCTCCACCTGCTTGATTGGTTGAAGGAATCGCAGGCAGCTCAGGCTGACCTGTGCCAGCAGCTGTTCAATCAAGCTGCTGGCATGAGGAAGAGAAAGGCGTCTCCTTCCCCAGAGGCTCCCAGGACAAAGAGAGCTTGTTCTGAGGAGCATGATTCTCGCTCTCATATGGGTGAGTCATCCTGACTCCCCCCTCAAGCGTACAAGGATGCGGCGGTGGCAGCGGAGGATTATATCCCCGTGGTGGTAAATGAGGACCACGCTGACGCACCTCAACCAGAAATGGTCCAACCAGTCAACATGGCTGGTGCAGAGTCGAATCTGACTCTGCCCATAATTGTAAATATGTTTATCCACCACTCTCCTGCAGTGGAGGAGAGATGTGTGATTGAGTTTGCAGCAGACGGAGGAAGGGTATATCTTCCCCTTGCCCCTGCTGTGAGCTACCATGTGCTGGACGCCTTCTCCCCGACACCAGTGGTTGTTACTCAAAACAACCCTCCCTATGCCCCGCTGTGGCCTGCTGCATCCTCGCCAGCTGGGCCCGACTATGGCTCATCTAGGTCAGATGACTACACCTCGTCTGACTACGACACTCCATCGGAGGATGAGACCCCACAGCAGAGGAATATTCACCATAGCAAAAGAGGTCGTCAGATAGTGCAGGAGATGTAATATATGGGTTTTTAGCTTCAGAAGGAATGTTAGAGACTGAAAGAGCATCAGTGAACAAGTACATACGAAAGGAATCTGGCTGGGGCCCTCTGGAGTCTGGTGTGCACGATGATGGATTCCAGGCAGGCATCAACAAGCTGCCAGCGAATTGACTCCAGAGAGGAGTTGACGAGCCTGCAGTTGATGAGGCTGCCACCGTGGCAATGCTATGCATGTCTCACACTGCAGAAAGAAGAGGCCGAATAGATGGAGAGACGTTATGTCCAGAGGATTCTAAAAATTCAGGGATTATCTGCTGTTGCGGGAACAGCGTCATCTTCACGCACTTATAGATTTGAAGGAGTGGTCAATTTTTTGCGTCGTTCCTAGTCAAAGTGCATTCAGCTGAGCATAATGAAATATTGAAATAGACTCACCAGTCAGACAAATGAGCGAGCGGTATCACTACCCATACTGCCTTTGTAAACAACAGGTGTGCTTGAATCTCTACCTCGACTTTATTACTATTGCTGTCCACCTTCTTTATAATACACCCTTCAAACATTTTATATTTTTCTTCGCCAATTACACCCCGTTGATAATGCCACTGCCAAGGACACTCCTGACACGATCTCCAGGCTCCAATCACAACACTGCCAAGTTATTGAGAGCTAGTTGACAATCAGGGTCAGATTGCAACTGCGTGAATGCGTCTATCGAAAAAAATTGGACAAGTTCTGCATCTGTGGGAGTCGCAGGATCAAAATCAAGAGTCTCCTCAAATACCAGTCCATAAAGAATATGAATGGCTGATGAAGACCTGCCCATCTTGAATGAGAAACAGTCTTCTTGAGAGGGCCCCTCATTCTCGAACTCAGGTGAGCACTGCACCTTGGTCTTCCCAAAAAGGCGTGTTGCTTCAACAAAGGTCAAGGCCCCTTGTATGGGGCGACTCTGATGGCAAGAGGGAGCCTTTATGTGTGGCTGATCATGAGAGAAGGAGCGGTCAAGCCGATGGAGGTACACGATGTTTGCAGTCTGGCGGTCGCTAATGGCATATACCCATGCAATATCACCCTCATAGGCATGGTTGGCGTGGGTGAGGCATACCCATGCGCCAGAGATGGAGAGATAAGTCTCTATCTTAAGCCACGATGACACTTGATCATTAGGCACTTGAAACAGTGTACCCAATATGTCGGCCACGCTATTACAAAGGCTAAGAACGTCTGCGTGTTTCAAGGTTTCCACAAGAATGAAGCCTGGATTTGTCCTTCACCCTACAACTGAACGAATGGATGAGGCGCCAGACAGTAGCAGCCTCCTTCCCAGGAGAGCAGCAATTTCTTCTTCTCGACTACGCTAGTAAAAATGAGATGAGATTACACTGGGAGATAAATGGTACAGACCTTGACAGAAACACACCAGATGCAAGGGGGACCTATATCCTCATTATCGTGAATCTTCTTTGACAATTTCCTTGAGGCAAAATATTGAGCAGCTCGTCTTCGAGCGCGAATGACACATTCATCCCAGTTTCTCACGAGAGATCAAGAGCTCTTGCAAAGTCTTTGCAAGAACAGGTCGACCTTCATTTTCGTTGATCTCATCTATATCAATAAATTCTACACTTTCAAGAGTGAGGGATTATACAGGTTGAGACTACACAGGGACACACTTTCGTCCTCCAGATCTAATTTGTCCTCTTCCTCGTCCTCTCCCTCATCGTCTGATTCTGCAGCCTTGATGTCTAAGAACCTGCGGGCATTCTTTTCTTGTATTACTGAGTCTATTATGCATGTAAGAACTCTCAGTACTCACCATCGTTCAAGCTCATTTCCGTGGTGGTGGCCCACTCTCATTACTTGTATCCTTATGTCTAGCATCCTACAAAGTTTTTTTTTTCTCTTTCAATATCATTTACTACTACAAAAATGGGCCCCTACATGTCCTGAGGCTTCATTTTCATATAAAAAATTACTACTACGATTCATATTAAGTGCTATTATAAGTGTTGCTACACCTACGGTAGGGTACGAGGAAGAGAGGGAGGAAATTACAAGTCCAAACACTGGACACCTTTGAGCCGCGTTCCGAGTTGCATCACGATAAGTCCAATCTAATCTATCTAATCCTTCCAGCTATCAATGAAAGCCAGGCCTATCTAATCAAAACTGGTTACATAACTAATCTAATCCAGTAATCCACTCAGCTATAGATGAGAGCCGGACTTGCCATTTTTCAATCTAATCTAATAGTCCATCTAATCTATCCGGCTATAGATGCAACTCTGAGCCGGGTCTATCAGTTTGCTCTCACACATACAAACAACTTCTGCCTCTTAATCTCTCACCGCCATCACCGTTAGTACAACTCAGTAGTAGCTTCAATAAGGATAACAAACTGCCAGTAAGTAGAATGAAGTAAAATTGAGTCAGTAAGACATTTTTTATGCCTGTAAATAGTGATTGTTAATGGGGAAACTATGCAGAAACGCTGCACATACCCACCATCCACGAAGTACACAGGAGTCCACAAATGACTCCTGCATACTTACGGACTCTGAAGCCCTTCACTGGTAAGTACAGATGCCTGTATGATGCGCTGTTAGTGACGACGGCTGCAGCGATACAGGAGGAAATGCTGCACGTACCCACAAGTGCGACTTCGTGTACTTGCACTGCCCTGCAGCTAGAGAAATGAGGACAATTCAATGGGCAACCTATTACACCTATTACACAGTGGTAAGGTCATGATTTAATTGCTTGAACGATAAAACTTGCTAGGTGGCGTTCACTTTATTAGACTTGTAAAACCATAGCAAGCTAAAGCGCCTTGACGTCAGTATAAAGTGGGCTACACTGAGAGGCAAACTTACTTGTTGAACTGGGCAAGGAGATGATGGGTGAAGGGCGAGGAATGGGGGGGAAAGATGAGAAAGATGCTGGATATTTGGATGAATCCTTTTTTTTCGGGCGTATTGTGGTACGTGTGCCTTAACTTGTGGTGCTAATATGATATGCTGAGCGAACTGAAGGGGATAGAAGGAAGGGAATATACACAAGCGGGATTGAAGGTGATAAGAGCAATACCAACCGAAAGAATGGGTCCGAGAATTTCATCAAGATTGTTTCATGGTTGCAACATACGCCAAGGTTAACATTTATCTACCACTGACTAATGACCTACACAGAGGAAATGGCACTCGAGATACATGACCCCCAACTGGCAGATGTGGCTATTGTGTGAAATGTGAAGAATTGCGCAGTGCTCACCGCTGTAGATTTGAAAAAGTTCCTCCAGGATGTTGGACAGGAGCCTTGCACGAAGGGGGAAAAATGGCCTGTGCCTTCTTCCAACGATAGCGATAGCGATATCAACGACACAGGCACCCCTCTTGTGCGCACCACTGAGTGACAGAAGAAGAAGAAGAAGAAGAAGGTGTGTGCACTGCTCTCAAATCACAATTACAGCACTGATATGAGCGACATAGTCCAAGTTCAGATCGCACAACAACAATGACAAGAATCCCCGTTCACATGGTCACAAGGTGTGTCCAAGCCAAATGATAATTTCTACTCTAACGTGTGTAGTCTACGGTCAGACATCCCTCCTTCGATAGCGAAATTGAAGAGATCGCCCCCGCTCCAACTCAGGCAAAGAAGCATTGTATCCCAGATGCTGAAGATTCTGAAGACGAGCCCTGCGTGAGCTCAAAGAAGACTCTTGTTCCTTCGGCACCTTCTCATTCATCGGCACCCATTGCAGCACCTCCTGGTTCACCTTTTCCTAATGCTACCATGGTGGAGAACTTTCTGAAGAAGTGGGGAATTCAACAAGGTTGGATTCCATAGGAGGGAGATCGGGCTCCGCAGTCTCACGGAATCTCCCACATAGCATACAATACCAATACTTCGGGAGAGGAATAGTAGTCTGTTGTCAATTATTTGAATATATTTTATCTTGCACTTGTTAAACATTGATTATTCCATAAATTAATTGCTTCAAAATACATTATATCTCACATTTAAAAAAGTTTCAATTTACTGTGGTGCAGGTACTTTAATATATAATACTAAGCAACTCCACCTTGTACATGGGCATGCCAGATTGAAATCATATAGTTGTCTTTCTTCTTGCTTTCTTTAAGTGTGAATGTGGGAAATTAAACAATTCATTGTGGTGTAGTTACATCAAGATATATTTTACTAAGTATTTATGAATAGGCCTGCCCACTCTTGCATGGTCCTGCCCAGTTTCTATATGGGCCTGCCCAATGGCTATATGGTCCCGCCCACTCTTGCATGGTCCTGCCCAATGGCTATATGGGCCCGCCCACTCTTGCATGGTCCTGCCCAGTGGCTATATGGGCCCACCCACTCTTGCATGGTCCCGCCCAGTGGCTATATGGTCCCGCCCAAGGGAAAATCTGGGCCCGCCCAGAGTTCTCTGGGCGCCCCCATGGGCTTACCCCTTAATAGGGGAGTTTTCACACAGTGTACTCTTCTCAAACCATACATCGGCTTGTATCGCATATATAAAACATATATAAACGGTACAAAAGAAATCAAGGCTATGTAGACCGTACAATCGTTGGCTTTTCTGAGATAAGATGGTCAAGGGCAGAAAGTCATCGGCGTCGTCTGCGACTCGGTAAAAGCATGCAGCGAAGAAGGCTGGGGCACAGACACGACGAGCCAGCTGCATTGAATATCAAAAGTTCTAGCGGGAAAGTGACTGGGAATTTGGAGAGGGAATGCGACATATTTGATGGGAACGCGTGGCACAGCCACTTGAACGTGAGGAACACGCGTAACGCGAGCTGGAACGCAAAAAGCTATCACCCCCCACCTAAGCTATCGTGGTACGGAGCTTCAAATTGTTGAAGCTGGAGGGCATTTCACGCTGGACGTAGTATTGTCTTCCGGATGGGATTGAAGGGCAAGAGGTCCTGGATAATAGAGGTGTGGTACGTTAGGGAGACATAGTGCACTGTTAGCCATTTGCTGAGATGATTGAGAAAACGGGGGGAAGGAGCTCGTCGAGAATCTCATGCACAGGCAATAAGGTCCCATCGGCGGATTGAATGCTAGTATGTTGATGTGCCGTAATTGCTCTATCGTACACAGATGTCCATTGAATCGTTGCTCCCCAATCCTGAATCACTTCGTCGATGTGGGATACTGCATACGCCTCAAATTGCGAACGTCGGCGGCTGCTGCGGAGCGTACTAACTGGAAGGCCTATAGAAAGCCATCGAAGCTACGAACGTTAACTCTGCTCCATCACCCACTCGTAAAAGATATATTTCGAGTCGCCGTCGCCTTAAAACTTTAATATCCTGTCCAAGTCCTGCATATTAAGTTAGAAGACCTAAATATGAAGGAAATTGAAGACAAACATCGATATCGATAGCCTCGCACGCCATCCTCCACAAATTCTGTGTTAGATGGTTGGTTACAAGTTCATTTATCCTGACGTCGATTGGGCGCGTAAGTTCCTTCCGCCACCCTCGTACCTCCTCTACAGCCCTTATCCGGACAATGAGAAACATCGTTACCAGCTTTGGGGCAGTGTAGACCATCACATCTAGGTCTTTTACATTGAACGTTGGTTCCATAATTATGATCTCCAACTCCGGAAGCCATGCAAAAGTCGATATGGATGGGAAGTCCCCCTTTGTACAGTCCTTGTTGCGAAGCAGCATAAACTTGATCTTGGAAAATACAAATCCACCCTTGTACAGCTCTTTGAGAAGGAGGATGTCGGTGAAGAGGGTCTCTAGTGTATGCGTCAAGGGGAGCATCCAAGGTAGCGCTTCAGTGGTAGGTTTCAACCAAAGTGCCAAGTGCTTGATCCTTGTACATTTTGCAAGGATAAGATGTCCTGCTGCGAGCGGCATGTTAAAAGGAAAAGAGGCGTTCTTGACACGTTCAGCAAAAAATTCCGCTGGTCGTTTTTCGAAAGTGGGAAGAATGCGTTGGATACAGGCAGTATCCTGCAACTTTTCTTGGCCAACTTCCACGGCTAGAGAGAGACTTTCATAGATAATTCTCTCGACGCGGTCCTGGATGCGCTTGGAGACCATGGACAACGTGGGAGCGTCCCTAGGAAACATCCGAGCTGCGAACTTGAAAATCTCGTCCTCAATCTCTGGGGGGAGCTTGGATGGCATATTGCTTATCTGATACCAATTCAGAGGTCTCGTAACTCTTTGAATGTTTAGAAGCTCACCGCACACAGTGTCGCAGTCAGAAAGGCGACAGACACAGGAAATGGCACGGAACTGAGCGGAACGTGGCTTGTGTGTCCAGTTAACACGTTATCGATCTGAATTCTGATGGTCCTACAGTGGACTTGAGATCGAACCTCTGTTGCGCCGTCTGATTTGTTTACGGTAAAAGAGGCACCAACGGATGACAAACTGGAGTGCGACTCGTACCCAATTATGGCACCCCAATCCAATGATCTCATATGGGTGAGCCCGTCTCCGTCTCTGCGTACGGCACATACGCGGAGAGTCAGACTTTGGACAAACTCGTCACGTTTTATAAGGGAAAAGAGACGATAGAGCACGTCGGCACAACCTCACAAGATTCAAGTGGCGCAGATTCTGAAAAGAGTGAGCATGGCTCATGTTGAGTAATATTTCCCTGACACGTTGACAGGTTCAGAGTGGTACCAAATTTATCTCGGTCAAGATATCACTCGTGCATTGAAGTGCAAAACCGACCTCCACAAAATGATCAGGTCCTATGGAGATAGAAATGAAGATGAAGGTCCAAGGATTATAGCGCCTTACGGTGATTATGTCACTGTAAAAGGTTATATCCTTGCATTTAATGAATTGTTCGTGGAAAACAAAAGCAAGGATCTCCCTCCCAGGCGCTCGCAGAAACCTGCGGCTTCAAGTTGCCAGGGAATCCTCATTTCGAAGCATTTTAACAAGAAATGGGAGGATCTTAACTCACACAACCATTGTACGGCACCCATATAATTCATTTCCATCCAACTGTATTGCAACTGGGCCTAGACAGATGGTTGCGGAGGTTTGGTGGTATTTCATACTGATCTGGAAGCCTACGAAAAGCTCTCGAATGAAGATAGATTTGAATCTACATGTGTTCAAGTTATGTCTTTGCATACCGTAGTGGATGGCCGGTGACCACTCCCTTCATGAGAATACTCGATGGGTTTGTTCATCGTCAAGGGAATGGTTACAAGTCTACGTAGTAAACTAACTTGAATTAAATTACCACTCGATGATAACTCTAGATAACTTTATCTTATTGTTCTTCTCGCTGCTCTGCTCATGGTATTGCTATCTGAATTGTTGTAGCCCCGATACAGCTTGAATTTCTGGGCATTCGTTGACTCTCTGGAATTTAAGGAAAGTTGGGACAGTCTAAGGTTGGGGCGTGCTTCCTGACATGTTAGCTATTATATGGACATTATATGTCTTAGGACAAGTAAAAGCCTCGTCAGTGAACATCCTTTGCGATGATCTTGAGTAAATACCCCGTGAGTAGCATTTATGACGAAATGGCCTGGCAGCGTTACTCACCTAGTTTAAGTATGCCAACGTTTCTATTACGGAGAATGTGTAATAATTCAATGCCTCTCTCTGGATCTTTACGAAAAGGTGGTTAACGGCCCAAGTCCAAGTGAGGTTCAAGTCTAAGAGTCGAAACGAGAGACGAGCGGCTCCTGAGAATAGTCATCACGTGATGAATAGATTGCCCTTTGAGTCAGTCGTCACCGTCATCGCCGTCCCCCCCCCCCCCTCTGCTCGCTGCTCTGCTCATTTTACCCTTCTCAAACCACCCATCTGCCTGGATCGCATATATCGAACGTATATAATCGGTACAGAAGAAATCAGGACTATAGACGCCGTACAATCGTTCGCTTTTCTGAGATAAGATGGCCAAGGGTGGAAAGTCATCGGCGTCGTCTGCGACTCGGAAAAAGCATGCAGCGAAGAAGACTGGGACACATGGACACGACGAGCCGGCTGCACCTATTCCGAAGGATAAAAAACTCACGAAACAACAACGAGCGCAGAAGAAGAAGGAGCCTCGGGTCAAGTCCTATATTCCACCTGTAAAGCCAGCACCAGTTCAACCTGATCCACTCGAAACGACCGGCCTTGTACATCGGCTTCCACCTGAGCTGTTGATTGTGCTACGGAGCTTCAATAAAAAGGCAGAGGTGACGAAGATTCGGGCGTTGGAGGAGCTTCAGTCTGCGTGGATTGATAAGAGCAGGAAGGAGGGCGAGGACGGGGCTTTGGTTTATATTTTAATTGACATGCTGCCAGTTTGGGTGCGTTATAGTCACAAATTTTGTTATGCGTATCATTGTTGACTCTTGAATCAGTTTCATCATGTTCCTGCGCTCTTCGTGCATCCGTCGCGTCGTGTTCGACTGCTAGCAGCCGGGGTTCATCTCTCTTTTGTCCAGATATCTCCAATACGCGACCATATACTCTCATTTTTGCGCGATTCGGCATCTGCAACACAACTCGAATGCATTTTAGGGACGTGGTGTTTAGCTGCACACGACATCGAGAAACCAGTTGCTACGACGGGGCTTAAGTCTTGGGCTGACATGTTTGTATTTGTTCCAGGACAGGAAGACAAACTACATCTGGACGAACAGCATCTTTCTTCACTCATCGCGTTCATACAAAGAGCAATCTTAGATCCCAGTGGAGTCTACACATATTTGAATCCTTCTCCGCCCGTTGCACCTCCACCCCCCACCAAGAAAGGCGTTCGGAGAGAGGATCCAGAACCCACGCGTTCGAAAGCCGAGGAATCTGAAGAAAGCGACACAGACCGCAAAGCCAGGCTACGCATCGGTGGCTTCGGCGCCATTCGGCGCATCGTAGGTAAAGGCACATTTTCAAGCCGTGAATACATCTAATTTATATTTTAGAAACCCTTCCCAACGCGTTATCCGATGAAATCCTCGAGTTTCTCAAAAACACTGCTTTATGGAGCTCTCTATACCATGCGGAGCAGTGCCCGTTCTTTGGCATTGATACCTTTGGACATGGTCAGCCCAACGTGAGGAAGGCTGCCTGGGGTCTTGTTTTGTCGCTGCTCTCAGCTCCGAAGCCTCAGCTGGAGTCTCTTGTGCCACTTCTTAGCGTTGCTATTCTGCGATCGGCATGGGTTGATCCCGACACCACGGTTCATGCAGTAATGTGGCAACCCTTGCTCAAATTCGTCAAAGGCAAGTCGTGTCACCCAAAATCGCAAACGTGACTGATCGAGTAGTAGAGTTTCCTCGTGCTTGGGAAATTGAACGGAATCATGACTATTCGAAGGATGAAGATGATGAGGACGAGGACGATGAAGCAAGTGATGTCGAAGCTGATAAACCGTCTGCCGGTCCTTCAACGCGACATAGCGCAGCGTACCAGGAATTCCTTCGGTTCCTTGAACTTGGCTGCTCGGGTTCGCCTCTTCAAGGTTATCCAACTATAGTCATAATCGTCTCGACAATCTCATCTTCCGTGCGTTCCATCTGTTGTTCTATATCTGTATGTCTAGTTTGGCTTACTATATGCGCTAGATCCTTGCATCATCATCCTCTGACCCACCTATAGACGACCTCTTCACCTCTTTCTGGAAAGTCCTCGACAGTCGCGCCCTAAGCTCCCTCCAACGCTCTGCAACCTCAGCCGCATTCCTCTCATCCCTCTTCGAATGCCTTGTCTTCGTCATCAAGCGTATCCGGAATGACGCCCAACATGACGACCAACCGTCTGCTGTCCTGCTGGGACTTGGAAATGTTGATGGCTTGACGGAGACTTTGGTTTCGAATCAGTTTGCCAAGGCCTGGTCGCATTTGGCGGATGGGACTTTGAAGGTCGAACAACGTGCCGCGGCGCGTCTTATGTCTCAGACGATGCTTTCCCTGCAGGAAATCAGGTCTGGTGTGTATATATTTCTTGCGTACATGCGGTCTGACAGCCTAACTTTCCCATGTTTCAAGCTCTTTCCCAAGCGGCATGGGGCGCCCTTTCATCGCGCTTTGTAGACGCAGCGGAATCTAATGCTGTACTCCTATCTGTATTCTTAAAGGTGTTTCACGACAAGTTCAAGCATGTTGCGGAATTACGAAGTGCTGTGGCTTTGGTAATGTCGGCGACACTTCGCACTGCAGTTCAGAAATGTCTGGATCCTCTCGCTGCCGTTAGTTCAAGTGATACGGAACAAATCGATGCGTCGTCTGTAGGAGGGATGTCATTCCTCATCCACATGCTCGATCAGTTCAGGGAGGGTCTTTTCGACGACACTTCATTTGCAGAGGTAAGTGAGCCTTGTCTAGTACTTTCAACTCATGCACATTCCTCCTTCAGCTCGTGGACGACATGGCTTCCCAGCATGCATTCATTCTTCTGCAATCCTCGCCTGCACTTCTCCTAGCGTATTTGACTCATAGGAAAAACACGTCACGGTGCTTATTGACATGGCATGCCTTGCTTTCGGGCTTGGCTCAGCATCCAGACAAGGCAGAGCTCTCGATCGCACCTGTGCTAGACGCGACCCAGCGTGGGGCTCTGCCACCGTATTTAAAACCGAGTGCGCATGAGGTCGATCATTTGATTGAAGGCCTACTAGCCCAGGCTTTGGTGGGTGATGTTGCACAACTGTCGTTTGTACAGCAGGTCCTGCAGTCCCCAGGTACGGTCTGGTCTTACTACTACTACCTGGTTTCAACTGTTCTTACTCGTCATCTGTCACGCTACAGATTATTTCCTGTCGCCGGAGGGGTATGCCGCGGCTCTGGAAAGTATCTCGTTCACTTTCTCTCGCCAGGTGGATTCTGCACTTCATGCTGGCGAAGTTCCATTGAGCTTGTTCGAGCCCTTGCTGGCGCTGATTTCGACGCTGTCCCGCAACCAACCGAAGGATTTGCCTCAGTTCAAATTCGACACTGTTCTTTGTGATATCTTTATCTTTGGATACCTTCTACCCGCTTGTTATGAGCTTGAGCTCGAGCACAGTTATTCGACTTTCAGGATGGCTGCAACGTTGTGGGAGGAGCTGCATAAAGAACTAACCTCTGAATCTCTGGCTGAAGTTCTGCAGCTGATTAATACGAAACTTGGGCTCATCATGTGTTCGACCTCCCTACAGCCCTTGTACGTGCACCAATTGCGGGTTGCAGTTAATCTAACCATGTTTTCTTTAGGCCTGGAGACATTATCGAAATGTTGTGGACAAAACCTCCTGGGATGGATGTCGTGTTACCGAAGGACATTTTCCCATCAATACAGGAATTCGATAAATCATTAGAACAGCTTTCGCCTGATCCTATCCACCCAAGTCTTGCAGTCCTTAATCCTCTCATACCTCCCGCTTCCGCATTCACTCAGTCAAAAATTGCCAGCACCTTTGATCGGCGCGGCTTCTCCTCGTATGCGCGTCTCGTCAGCGCCCTTCTCCAAGTCTTTGTCGAAGATCGACAGCTTTCAAAGAACAATTTATGGGCGCTACGGCATTTACAAGCTCTAGAACTTTATGCGCAGGATTTCATTAGCATGCCGTCAGCACAGAGCGAGGTGTTCGCTGCTGAAGCGATCCATGCCAACTTGGAGACTTTGGTGTCGAAGGCAGAGCAAGTTACGACTTACGTCTTGACGTCCTCTGCGGATGGTTGGCGACAGGCAGCCCTGGCTGTGGCATTGGGTGAAAATGCCCCGTCGTCCTTGGCGGCTTTGAGTACATTTTTGGTCGATACAATCCAGCGATCACGAACTTCGAATAACGCGAGAGACAGTCGTATTCTTCGCAATGTACTCCAACATATTTTCCATGATGTGGAACGAGAGGAGGCGGAAAGATGGATGCTTCTTGCGCGGAAGATGGAGGCGATATGTGAGTCATCTGTATTCCCCCTGAAATTTAAACTCGCTGACATCACCATATAGCTCCGGAAACCACCATGGCCATTGTTTTCGTTATCACGAATTGCGCACCAGAAACCACACGCCTTGATCGATACCGGAACGAGTTAGCTGCTAGTTTACCCGGCATACCTCCTGCGAAGGCCAATGTAGAGGGACTACTGGCATTGAGAAAACTCTCGGCTGGCGCGCCAAACCCAGAATCCGATGTTGTGTTCATGCCGCAACCAAGAGCGGTGAACCTTACGAAGGCTTGTTCACAGTGGGTTACGTCTGATGAAGATATCGATGAGGAGGTTGTGAGTGCAATCACTGCGATACTCTATCACCTCGCGCCAATTCTACAAGATATATCTGGCGCACACTGGGAGCTCGTCTTTGATATCATGGAAAGCAACCTTGAGGTAAAGTTCTTTATCATGTTTTACTGGTACCGCTCTCATCTGACTGAGACAGGAATCATCTCTCTCCGATGATGAATCTCTTGTAATCCTCGCAAGGACGCTACATTTAATCATCCTCGTTCAAGATTTAGCATCGACTAACAAATCTCTGCGAGCGGCCTGGGAGGAGAGGAAGATGCCTATTCTGACATTAGTTAGAGATTTGGTGACTGTGGCTCTCGGTATATGCTTTCCTGTTTAGTAGATCAGCGGTACTCATCCTAGATGTCAGACGACCTCAAGCCATCGACACCACGCTCGAATTGTCGAAGCCTGCTCTTGTCCATCGTTCAAAACCTGCCTCAATCACTAATCAATCAGGACACGTTTATGAAGGTGCCTCCAATCGTTGTGTTTCCTCCCTAACTGGCTCTGATATAGCTGTTTAGATGTGCCATCTCGTGACGGACCCTTCGATTGAGGTACAAAAAATGGCGTACCGATTCTTGGCGATCGCAGCTCACAAACGCACTGAGTATCTCGTCATTGAGGCAGGTGTTGATTCTGAGGGGACAGTTGACATGCAACTTCCAAAAGGGCTTCTGGACATTCTACAGCAGAGTCATGTTGTCGAAGATGCGACGCTAGAGTCATCGGTACGCCACTTCTTATCCTATGTCTGAGGTTCCTAATCGCCTGAACTTTCCTGTAAAGAATGTATTCGGATATCTTCTTGGATGGATGTTATTGTTTGATCTCTTCCATGGATCAGTATGACACCTGTCTTCATCTTTCTGACCTTCGTTCTCATACCATCTTAGAGTCTCAAAGTGCGATCCAGCTACATCGAGCAACTACGCAATCTCGACGTCATTGTTGCATACTTCATTCCGGCAATCCTTGGTATCCTACGCCTCGATCAAGGTCTTCAAAAGGCCTTTAAGCTTGATATCTGGGCTGTGGATGAGTTTCATGTCGAATGTACGTATTTCGTCTAGACGGACTCTTGATATCTAATGAACCCTCTACAGACTACCAGACGAATTCGAAATTCGGTCTTCAAGTACTGGCTGCACATCTGTACTACCGTGCTCTTTTGACATTGCCATCCCTCATCCACACCTGGGTTACCGACTGCAAAGACCGTCAGCTCTCCTCTAGTATCACCAACTACACCTCACAATGCTTCTCTCCGGTTATCATTCATACCGAACTGGCGCATGTCAAAGATCCTGAGTCGACTTCGCTCCTCGTGGACGAAAACTTTTCGGTCAAAGTTGCGAGTTCTGTGAATGAAGTTATCGCATCGTACTCCGTAGATGAGCATCAGCTGGAAATCAAGCTCAAGATTCCTACCGATTGGCCACTGCACAAAATTGAGATTAAGGATCTCAAGAGAGTCGGAGTCGATGAGAATAGATGGCGAGCTTGGATACTGGCCATTCAACAGGTTATCTGGTCCCACGTATGTTCATTATGATGCGCCATTTCCATATTGTGTTGGCTGAATTTGTAATCATAGAACGGAAGGATCGTGGACGGTTTGGGATTGTTCAAAAGAAACGTCACATTGCATTTCGAAGGACAAGTGGAGTGTGCTATCTGCTACTCGTAAGTCAACTGATATCTACTGAGCATCGAGCATCTTGCTAACATGAACATCAGTATCATCAGCGTAATGGATGGCACATTGCCTCGAAAGCCCTGTAAGACTTGCAAGAATCGTTTCCATGCAGGATGCTTATACAAGGTACGCTTTTGTTATTTGTCTGCGGATCATGTCTAAACCGACTTGTTAGTGGTTCAACACGAGCCATTCTTCCAGTTGTCCATTGTGTCGATCAGATATATTTTGATGCAGCGTTATCGCATGCATGACTAATATGTAGTTCTTTTTTAAAAAACAAAGTTAGGGCCCAGCACTGAGCAACCCCTATGTGACAATCCAATCGCCGAATAACCCGAGATTTACCCCCGTACAGTCTAGCTCTGTGGAAAATATATAGACAAAGTGCTGTGACCCAACGCAGCCGTTGCCTTGCACCTTGCTTGATGTCGCAAATTCTGAACCCCACGCCCACTGTCAGTAGACAAGTCTCTGACCTGGTCGCACTCATCACAAATGCGGCGAAAGTCATTGAATCTCATTATACATCGGTCCCATCTTTAAATGATCTAAATCCTCATCCTTTGGATTCAAATCCTTCGCCTCCCGAGTTAAGGAATGCTGTTCAGTTGCTTGAAGGTGCATGTGCGCAACTGGCAGCAACTGTGGCACGCCCAGGTCACGTAGTGCTCAATGTATGTCTTCACCTCTTGCCACACACAGTATCTTGATCTCGACTTGGATTTTCAGAGATCGATGCAGGTAGTTTGAGATCCGAAACGCTGATAGAACACCATCTTACCCACCCTATGTGCCAGATCTTCGAACACGGCTGTTTAGCCGTTGTAACTTCCTTCAAGATACCTGATATTCTTCTCGAGAAACCGTCTGGAATGCACATAGCAGAAATTGGCCAGAAAGCGGGTGTCAATCACCAGAAACTAGGAAGAGTCCTTCGTCTATTAGCTTCTAAGCACATTTTCCGAGAAGGTAATACTTTTTTTGGCGCTGTCATACTCAAAAATGACGGAATCTGGCAGTTTCTGTGGACTGTTATGCCAATAACCGGCTGAGTCTGGAGCTCCTTTCTTCGAACCCTCTCTCCAGTATGGTCTTCACGCTGTGGGTCTTCCTAATCCGAAATTTCCCCAAGCACTGACGAATTCAGGACTAATACACCAATGGGCAATTCAGCAACGACGCTTGCTGATTTCCTGGGCGATGCGGAATGGGCAGACTCGCATGCCACAGTGTGTTCTCCATGGAACAGAGTGACTGGCCGCAAGGAGCCGTTATTCAAATACTATGAAACAGTATGTCCTGACCTTCATACTCTCCCTCTATATTTTGTCACTCATAGGAACCAATAGCCGGAAGGCGCAAAACAGGGTGCTCGCTTTGCCATGGGAATGCGTGGTTGGAATAATGCCTCTCAGGCCGCTGTTTCATTCGTCGGTATAATTAATCCAATGATTTAGATTCGTGAATCCAGCGCTTAGCAAAAGTACAGAGTATCCTTGGGAGAAATATCCCCCGGGCACAACAATCTGCGATGTCGGTGGCGGCATTGGCAGCATAGCGATGGAACTCATCAAAGCATATCCGAATCTTCAACTCAAACTTCAAGATTTGCCAGCAGTGATCCAGCAGGCTGAAACCATTGTCTGGCCCCGAGACTATCCTGCTGCGATTTCCGAAAAGAGAATCGAGTTTAAGGCTATGGACTTCTTGGCTGATTCACCCATTGAAGGTTGTGATATCTACTACGTGAGTGTGATAAAATTCATCTCATTTACATACTAATATGTGGCGAGGAAGTTGAAAAATATCATGTAGGCCTACCTTTTTATCGCACGAAGTAGTACAGTAACGCTTCTTATATAGACACAATTGGCCAGACAGGGAGTGTATCCAGATCCTTCAAAATATTCGTTTGGTCATTAAGCCAGGTGGTCGTGTTCTCATCCGTACGTCTTCACTACACTGATCGACTCTCATTAATGATTTTCTCGATCAAACTAGATGATTATGTTGTTCAGCATGCCAACCGTATGGAGACAAATATCCAAGAAGAAGCCCCCGAGCCCATGCTTCCGAACTTTGGTTTGGGGCGCATCAGGCAGTATAATCTAGACATTCTTATGATGAACCTTTTCAACAGCATGGAACGCACCGTGGAAGAATTTACTGAGATGTGCAAGAAGGCAGATCTGGAGTTCGTCACGCTTTGGCATACGGGTGAAACGTCCATTATCGAACTTAGGCCCTATGGTGAGACAGAGTAGTGCATTGTAGTTTATACCGCAGTGATGACTTTTTTACACTCGGTTATGCAAGAACATGATTCGAAATTGACACGTAGAGCAGAAGTGCCAGCTTTAAGATTCTATTACTCCTTGGGGGTCTGGCCAAGGTCTCATCCATATTGGATTCGGAAACGTCCACCAAAATCGAAAGAGATACAGTTCAGTTACTCGAATGCGTATGTTTCCAGCTCTGGGGCTGGAGCACGGTTAAGCTATACTGCACTTGCCCCGATACTGTGAGTATTTGTCCTTATTTTAGGGGGTTTATCTTTTGAAAAAGGAAGAGAAAGCTAGATCTCTGACAAGCCAATGGGAAGCCCAAACGGAGACCAGTGATTTCATTCACGTCCAGTCAAGTTTACGATGTTTACTTGGACTCTATAGCCCTGAGTTCCAGGAACCTTAACAAGGTATACAGGCTGCCAGCCGCAGCAAACCCAACAGGAACACCAATATCACCTGTGCTTCTGGCGATGGGTCCTACAAACCATTCCTGTGACATAGACGGAACAACAATACCAATCGCACCAAAAAAGGCCAGAAGGGCTGCAAAGCCAAGGGGTAGCCTCTTAGGCTTGTCCCAGTCATCGACGTGGTAACGTTTGAAATCGCAGCCCCGAAAGACCACATGCTCTACGATGACTATTGCAGAAAATGCGGTCGACCAGTATCCGATTATACCTAAAGATGGCGAATGAAAGCAATTTCTGGTCTGAAAGACATGTGCTTACTGAGAATGTTTACAAGAGTTCCATAAAATCGTTTGGCACCTACAATTGCGACTGGAATGAGACTATTCTCTGCGTCAGCGGGGCGGTGCAGCGAAGACAACCACTTACATTGCCTCTGAAACAATTGCAAAAAAGTACTGTGGCACACGAGCGAAGATAGGTGAGATGGCCATGAAGCTTGTGCCTGAATTAATGTTAGTGGGATAGAGTTCTTCTCAGAAGTCAATCCTCACCAAAGGTGTACATTGAAATCGAGCACGCTGAGGGGATTGAGATGGCAAGAAGTACCACGAGCAACTTTCCAAAACCCCCAGCAGCAGAAAGGACGGCGAAGACAAGTCCTCCGAGGTTCTCGCCATCATCGAAGCCATCATCCCATGCAGGGACTGCCGGAGCCATCGCAGCAAACGCAGCTCCGATTAGGTGGCAGGTAACCTATTTGGGACAATTTTTATACAACGACTAAATGACTGGCTGCTGGGAAGTGATAGGCAAATTGGGCCTTACATTAGGCAAGAGGAGCCCGAGATAAGTGTAGGTGAAGATCCTGACGCTGTCACGTACACATAAGGTTAGATCATCGAAAAGGAAGATATGAAAACAAATGCACCTTGGCGCCTTAGCGTCATGATATACGCCATAATCTGCCATCATGGTACACCAACTAATGACAGTCGAGGCCACGAAAGTGATGTATGAGATTAGTGCTGGTGCGGAAGGGGGAGGATAAGTGGGATACTCCGAAGACTTCAAGTGATTACCGCCGAGCCCGAGCATAACGATGAGAGCAATGACATTAGGGATCCAAGCGATAGTCTCATACCTGCTCGATTTGATCAATCGAGAGCAACCACGGATGACAGTGATACGTGTGTCCTTACCAGTGGACAACTTTGTATCCGAAAAAGGTCACCTATAATGTATTGGTATTTCAAGCGATGAGTAAAAGAATCAACTTGCCACTAAGGATATGGTTCCGATGATGGCAATGCCCGCTGTATCATTCAAATGATTAGAAAGGCTCGCTAACGTTTGTCCACCAATGATACAGTTGGCGATGAGAAAGCCTTGCATAGAGAAGACGTTCAGAATGCTCGGGAGTACGGCTCCATGATACCTGTCAGACGAAAAGGCTCCACATGAGATTATGCATTTAGTCAGGTGTATGGTCATTACCCCCAAGAGAAGCGGGCTTGTACCATCGCTCGAGTCCCCAGCTTCGGGCCGAAGACCGCCCTTGTGATAATAAGGGTCAGTTTCTTCCATAGAAATGGTTCTAGTGGGAGAAGTTAGAGCGTACAGGAAAGCTGGTATGGCACACGACCTAAAGAGAGATGAATGGAGTATGGTCGGGCGTTGGATGCTTGGGCACGCACACAACATCTACGACGACCACAACCACTGCAGTAGGACGCAGACCAAGCTTGAAGAATGCAGGGCCTGCGGAGCCTGTACTCAGAGCAAGAACATTCATATTCGCCGAGAACCAGACGAAGAACATTTGATAAAGCCTCTTATCAACACGTTGTTCCACAGAAGTCGGCGAGATCCTGTCATTGACGGTATCAGGTGTGGGCTTATCATGGAATAATACAATACGGACTCACCCATGAGTTTCGACTCCCCAGTGTAGAAGAAAGTTGGTGACCTTTTGCAACGGCTTTCGACTCAGAGAAGGAATTGGGTCTGGCGTCAGTGATTTTTCGGTATCCATGAACTTGGTTGTTGGAAGAGCGGGGATTCAGATGCAGGAATGGTTGGGTTCATTCCTGGCCAACCAGTTCTTCTTCGGCTCATACGTACTGTAAATGGATTCAGGAACTCGCCACTCGGTGTGGCTCGGCTAGATCATACAACTCGCAATCATAGTTTGGTGATTGACTTGGAGACGCCTACAAAGTGAGGATTAACCTTATCATGACTCATAGTTAAAGAGCCTACTGGACTTAAGAAAGCACGGTAGATAGAACAGATACATAACTGTGTGAACGATAAAAATACAAATGCGATGTTGACAAGCCCTGCGAACGTCCTGATCGGACCCTGGTTCTAGCTCCACTCTCATCGCTGCTGCGCGAACTGCATGCTATACCGACCAGGTCTAGGCCGTGGGGACTGTGGTTGGGGTACATGAGAAAGTTTTTGCATGCGTCCCATAAGTTCCCTGGCAAGGAAGACAGTACCGTTGTCCTCCTCGTATCGAGTGTGGAAGTCGTCTATTGATTCGATAATGGAGATGTCGGTGGGATGAAGAGTCTTTGTCTCGTGTAGGCGGAAGATGTTTATGAATTCATGACGAAAGATTTTGACATCGACCGTTGTAAGAGCCGATGCGGGTGTCTCAAGTGACACTATGCAACGGTAAGTGACTATGAAGAGGTTTCAACAATGTAAGAAATGACCTTGTACAAGACAAACGTTTCCCTTTATTCGAGCGAAGGCAAAATACCCTCTATTGACGACGGGAGGGACACATCCACCCAACGTCGAGGCAGGATAGGCTGGGTGGCAGTAGACTGACATCTAAGAAGCACTAGGCAAAGAATTTTTTCGATGAAGGGCATGACCATTCCATCTGAATTTGTTTTATACTTCAGTGACGCGCATTGGCCACGAGGCCAAAGGTGTACTTCTCCGGGGAACCAAATGGGACTTGCCTGTATAGTCGATTCCATAAGCAGATAAAAAAGGAATAAGGTGTATACACACCTGAAATTCACAGCAGTACTTATATTAGCTCCTAGGATTCAATGCCGCCGGCCACCGAGCTGGAAGGTTGATTGACATCCAAATCCGAAACATAATTTCCATGTTTCTATTCTAACGTCGAGGCATATAGGCCAGTAGACAGGCTAGAGACGACAGAAGGGAACAGCGGGTGGGACTGCGGAGATGAGGAAGTTTGGAACTTCTTAACTTGATCTCCTGATATGATCAACACGCGCAATCTGACAACATAGATTAACCTAGCCTATTCAAGGGGAGAATATGACGTTCGTTCGAGAATGAGGTGGCGAAAATTGCACTCCAAGATGGAGTTATCGACGTCACGTAGGCATCTTTTACCACAATGACGTTCGAGCTGTAATACATGAAGCTGAAGCTTGGAAGGTTGAAGTCAAAGCAATTGTAAACTCGGAGATTAAGCTCTCGAGGAACGGAACAGAACTTGACCCTGCTGCTCATGCATCATGCTCCATCTTTTGCGGAGTTTCTAATCCTATGCAAGAGCGTTGGACTCGGATTCCAGGTTGAGCTGTAAAAGGAATACGGTCTAGGTTTTGAATCAAATAGCAGGAATAGGAATCTCGTAACTAATTCACCATATACATAAAATGATAGTGAAAGTGGGCCGCGGATCATTGAAGATAGTAGAGTCGACATGGTATCCGAGGGATGGTGATACATGGATAGTCAGTTATACCGTGCTCTCTTGCCCCCATGATAATACAGTAACATAACATGTCGATACATTTTCGGACATGATTGACAGCTGAGGTTGTCAGACCACTCACAGGCACCCCTCGGTCGTGAATCGAATGATGTTGCGCAAGTTCCATTGACTGAAATACTTTCCTCGAGAACCACAGGACAGTCTCTTCAACACACATGTTCTCTCTCCGGTATAGGTTCAATGCTGTTGCAAAAGGTGGCGAAGCATTGCAACGTGATGATTTCTCAACTGGAGACAAGGGATTCGAAATCAACAACTGAATTGGAGACTAAGGTTGTCAATCAACAACTGAATTGGAGACTAAGGTGAAATCAACAACTGAATTGGAGACTAAGGTTGACAACTGAATTGGAGACTAAGGTTGTCAAACGAGTTTTTAGAATCAGTCTACTTAGCAGCAGCAGCCTCTTCAGCCGCACGTGCCTCGCGTCTGGCTTTCTTCGCAGCATTAGCGGCAGCAGCCTTTGCTTTCTTCGCAGCCTCCCGTTCAACCTGTTATGCATTTCGTTAGCCATGTTCTTTGCAATAAAAAGGAGCTCGACTTACCTTTTCCTGCTCCGCTTTAGCTT
Organism: Tephrocybe sp. 9980TJB; assembly: GCA_018220975.1. Taxonomy (NCBI): domain Eukaryota; kingdom Fungi; phylum Basidiomycota; class Agaricomycetes; order Agaricales; family Lyophyllaceae; genus Tephrocybe; species Tephrocybe sp. 9980TJB. Next base: position 22,071 of record JABAJU010000060.1, read on the forward strand.
TCACCTCCTCTTCAGCTTTCTTCTTCTCGGCATCCTCCTGTTCCTTTGTCTTCTTTGGAGGTTTTCCCGGCTGAGATGCCGCTTTCTTGGCCTCACGAGCTTCCTTCTCTTGCTGTTTGATAAGCTTGATGCGAGGATCCAAGCTATATTGCAGAGGGTTAGACCCGAATGTGCAAGAATGTCGAACGAAACAAACCTCAGCGTAAGATCAACGAGCCCACGAACCTTCGCGATATCGTCCTTCTTTCTCCTCGCACGCTCAGTCTTGTTTTTCTTCTCAGTGAATCGTTTGTCATCGCGACTGCAGTCCAATCAGCGACACCATCGTTTTAGATTCAAGATGTATACCTGTCGCTCCCCTCATTGACTTCCTTGTCGTACCATTCAAAACTTCTCCAGCTGTCGAAGTTGTACCAGAAATCGTAAAAGCCCTCAACTTCTGCCTTGGTGGCATCGATTTTTCCGAGGCTTGGAACAGGTTGTACACGCGAGAAGCGTTTGTAGAGCTCGAAAATCGGGGTAAATGTCTTGAAGAAATCGAGTTTCTTGCTCTGGAGCGGATTCAGTTATGTTACACTCGGAGAAAGATTGAACCGTACCTTGAATTCGCTCGCAGTGATTCCCGTAATGTCTTCCTCAACCTCAAGGAACTCGGGGTCAACGGAGTCAAACTGACGGCGCTTCTCAGCGTTCGTCAGGACCTCATGGGCTTTTTGGATGCATTTGAAGAAGGCATCGTCGTTGGTGTTACGGTTCACATTGATTCCGAGGATAGATTCGTTGGGTGTGCTGGATGCCTTCTTGTCTGGGTGATGCTTGAGTACCTTCTTGCGGTCTACATGGTGTTAGATATATTATCGTGACGGATGGATTGCGACGTACGAGCGATCTTAATCTGCTCAGGTGATGCGAGATACCTGAACTTGGACAGTCCAAGTACAGCATAGTGATCTTGTTTCTGTGTATCAAAGGTTCACTTAAAATTCTGAGCATCGATGAAGAAGCTCACCTTCCATTCCTTGGGGTCTAAAGCTAAAATCTCGCGTGTTTCTTCCTCGTCACCAACACCGAGATCATCCTCATCGGCACCTTCAGCAGCAAGTAACTTCTCCTTGGCCTCACGTTCTGTAGCAGTGTAGGCATCGAAAGATTTGAAATCGTGAGCATGATGCAAGGCTAAGCGCAGATGGTCGAGATGGGCATGTCCAACGGGAAGAAGAACACGATGGCCAGTTGGATGCGGTGCAGAAATGCGCGAGCTCGACGCGATTGGTGAGACGTAGCCTGCAGACAGAATGGGGGCAGTGATTGGGAGCGTAAGGACCGTCGCCATGACTGGATACTGGATGATGTTACAAAGAGTTGAAATTGTGCACAGCCACTAAGACTAGGTATTGATGGGAATGTGTTGGAATACACGTTCAAATCTAAGTATCTAATGTCATTTGGAAGTCACAGAATTGCAAAGTGGAACTGATCTAGGGATTGGCTTGTATCGTTTGGGGTCCGATTGTAGTTTAAGATGAGATGGAGGACATGCTATCCTTCGTCAGAACTAACTAACTTGAAGCTTGAAGTTTAATGACAACTTCAGGCTTTCCCAATGCCCACTGCATCCATATCGTGTTTAATGGTAAATTGTTAGTTCCACGTATGCTTTGGCACGCGGCCTAGAAAACGTCGAACAAATATACAGCATTATACATAATTTTTATTGCACGGTCATGGACTAGAAATACAACAACCTTGGTATAAATGATATGAAAGGATAAATGTGCACGACCTCTCTAGAGTCTACGTCGGTACACGGGAAAGCAGACCAGCGCCAGAGAATGATGGCTGCGAAAGGTATTTACCACCAATCACCCTGCTCCCTCATGGCATCAGCGACCTTGATGAAGCCGGCAACGTTGGCACCAGCGAGGAGGGAGGGGAGAACTCCGTCAGTAGACTGCTCGCCAGACCACTTGGTGCCGGCGTTGAGGCACTGAGCGTACGCCTCAGCCATGATGTTCTTGAGCTTGGCATCGACTTCCTGGGTAGTCCATGCGAGGCGCTGGCTGTTCTGAGCCATCTCGAGACCAGAAACGGCGACACCACCGCAGTTGGATGCCTCTGAAAGTGAAGGAAGAATCCATGTTAATGACGACGCCTTTAAACCTCGAACGATGAGACTTACTTCCAGGGGCGTACCACACACCCTTACCGGCCTTGCGGGCCTTCTCGAAGACCTCGATGGCCTCCTCAGTGCAACCCATGTTGGAGCCCTCAGCGACGACGCGGACGCCGGCAGCAACGAGAGCCTCGGCTTCCTCGCCGGAGACCTCGTTCTGGGTCGCGCCGGGGAGAGCGTGGTGAATGACGGGGAGAAGAGTCCAAGGGCGCTTTCCAGCGTGGTAGGTGAATCGGCCATCGGATTGGGAAGTAACCCATTGATCGAGGGATCCACCCTTGAGCTTGAGCTGTCCGATGCTGAGAATGTCGTCCTTGGTGAAGCCCTCGGAGGCGATAAGAGAGCCCTTGGAGTCGGAGAGGGACTTGACGGTGGCACCGAGTTCGATAACCTTGAGGGCAGTGAACTGAGAAACGTTTCCTGATCCGGAGACGGCCACGAGAGTGGAGGGGAGGGTGAGGGAACGCTCGGGGCAAGACTTGGCAATCATCTACAAGGGAAACACTTAGTACTGCACGAGTGTTGAGAGAAAAAATGAAGACATACGTGCTCAACGAAGTAGATGAGACCGTAGCCAGTAGCCTCGGGGCGAATGAAGGATCCACCCCAGTGGAGCCCTTTTCCTGTGAGCATACCAGTGAACTCGTTCTTGAGCTTCCTGTAAGCACCGAAGAGGAAACCGATTTCCCTAGCACCAGTTCCAATGTCGCCAGCGGGGACATCGGTGTCCTCGCCAATATGCCTGTAGAGCTCGCTCATGAAAGAGATGCAGAAGCGCCTGATCTCAGCGTCGGACTTGCCCTTGGGGTCGAAGTCGGAGCCACCCTTTCCACCACCCATGCTAAGACCGGTGAGGGCATTTTTGAAGATCTGCTCAAAGCCGAGGAACTTGAGGATGGAGAGGTTGACGGAGGGGTGGAGACGGAGACCGCCCTTGTAAGGGCCGAGAGCGGAGTTGTACTGAGGGAGAAATGAAAAAAAATAAGCGATCAGATCAATATGAAAAGAAAAGTTATCTGACTTGAACACGGAAGCCTCGGTTGACTTGGGGGACACCCTTATCGTCTTCCCAGACAACGCGGAATTGCAAAATACGCTCAGGGACCTGAACAATGTCAAGAGCCTTTTGGTATTCAGGGTTTGCAGCCAAGAATGGTTGCAAGCTGGTGGTGAGTTCGTGCAACGCCTGTAATCAAGTTAATCAGATTAGATTTTCTGAAATGGAGCAGACCAAATTACCTGCTCGAATTCGGGCTCAACAGGGAGGACCATGTTTATAGTGTAGTGGGTAGATGAGAGTGAAGGTGGGTTGCGGGAGAGAATGAGGATCGTCTCAGACGACTCAATTGCTTATAAGATATTTTCTTATCTCTAGCATTTTCCTTATCTCAACGCGGAACGTTGTCGGCATAGTGAGATCGGCCGAGTCCGACCCATCAGCTACAGGTCCACAATTCCTTCCGCACAACAGAAAACTGAATAGCATTGTGGTTCCTCGTTTCTCCGACCCTTCGAATGACATTGGTTGACAGATCATCATAACGAACCAGTGGAGTTTGTAGGCCCTCAGAAATATCTTACGGTCAGGCTTTCAAAAGGATTTTGCAGTATGTTCTTCAAAGGAGATGACGTACATCAGGTCGATGACTCTTGAGATAGGATATTGAATTCACCAATGGAAGAAAATTTTTGCCAACTATTGAGGACTAAATTTTCTCCCACTCCACCACGGAGAATATAGGAAGTGGCGGATATCCACGAGCAACACCTAATGTCAAGGAAGATCTCGGGAGCGCGGAGTCATATGTGTCCTATTCATCATTCAAAGTTAACGGCTGCTCTGAAATCAATTGTCTCCATGTGTGTCTTCTTTGCGATAGAAGACTTTTGACAATCGTTTGCGCCTTCTATCTGAGTAGCAGCACGCGCGCAAGTTTAAAGCTTGACAATGGTTTAAATTGGTACAAGGCACGCACCCGTCTTGGAAGCAAATTTCATTGTCCAGGATGATGGGTGGATCGAAGCCAAGTGGCCATGATCACAGGGGTGATTTTGAGCACCTACGTCACTATACTCACTAAACAAGACACCCCTGACTCTATAGCACATTGAAATGATGATGATTGAATACCAAGGTGTGGTATAGAGGAAAATCAACCACCCTGCACCCTGGCCATTAGTCTCGTGCCACATCCCAACAGAAAGTCCAATGGAATCTGTCGTGTGCGGGTCGAAGATGAAGCAGCTCTAGATCAAAGTTGTTATCTCTCTGCACACACAGCACATGTCATGGAGATGACATTCGAGGGAACCGGACCGGCGGTTCGGATCGCTCTGCGTCGGCCATCCCGCCTCGTCGGGAACCTAGTTTGGCTTGGCTTCCGTCGGGTGCCCGCAGTTCTCCTGTGGCTGTTGTGGCGGCTAAACATAACTCCCATCATTTGCTTCCGAAGAGTGCGTTGAGCGAGTGTGGCGTAACGATCAAGTTTGCTTGAGCATCTGTCGCATTTGAGTACTTGAGCACTGGTTAAAACTGCTTTTTTTTCAAAAGGATCCAGTCAAAAGCAAGTCATTTTGAAATCCTGCCATTCATGGTAAGGTATTGATGAGGAGAGACAAATTCGCGGGGATGCCCCAGCTAAGGCAAAATATGGCGGGGCAATTTGGTGTAAGACCTCCATTATCGTTCAGCTTTTAAGCAAAATCCTTATCTTTGATACCGCCCATGCCATCATCGCAACATGCGGGCACAGCAATTGGTCTCATTTGTTATCTAAGACTATATGTTTGATAAGAAGAACAGCTTGAAAAGATACTAGAGAGTCGTCAGATAAGAGATTACGCCATTATTTAGGGATATGGTTATCGTGTTTGATGCTCGCCTATGTACCATTCGACCGATAGATCTGGGACAACAGAGATCTGTGAGTATCTGTTCTTTCCTCTCAGAGGGTTCGGCGCTATCTGTGGGAAGATCCCACTCATTGTGGCATGTAACTGACGGTCGAGATGACTAGAACAAAACACGACAATTCCGAGTGTAGGTTCAGGTGAACGCCGATGTCAAGGATTTCAGGGTTACAAGTCCGTGACAGACTTGTACGCGCGCCAGATTCCACCACCACCAGACAACTAAAGATTTAAGCTTCAAGAAGTGCGGGATGAAAAGGAAATGCATTTTACGGGGCATTCATGCCAGCTGTATCGATTTTCTAAAGACGACTAAGTATCGTAAGCCTCAACCTCTACACTCATAAACGCAAGATCAACTGCTTAATACCCGACATCCACAACCCAATATCGTCCGTCACGGATCCCCTCGTGAGAAGCTCGACGTGGAGGGATAATGCAGCTTGACGATCATGAGCTGCCATCGCTACAATTTCAATGGCACGTTATCAGCACGGCGCGACATGGTCACATGTTTGAATCAAGCACTAACCGTTGGTGAGAACAACCAGCTGATCCACAACAGGTCTCGAGATAGTTTCACAGTTCAAGGCATCAAAGAGGGGGTTAATGCGGCGCTCCAAATCGTCCACCTGTCGTTTTTGATTGGGCTGAGAAAAGAAAGAATAAAGATAAGCAAAGATAACCCTATTCAATTCAGACGAGCCAACGCACGGGAGTCCTCTGCTTCATTTGGTTCAATTGCTCAAAAATAACATTGTATGCTGGCTGTGCGTAGTCGGGGATATGCGTCCGATCACCAGGGGCTACGAGAACGACATCAGCTCTCTTCAACACCCAATCAGATATGCGAAAGAAAGATGGGTATACGTACGATACTTGGGTGGCGGTGGCCCGGCCGGCTGAGGGCGGGGTGCATTCCTAGAACTCGAACGAGGGAGTGCTCCAGCAGCACCTGGTGGAGGCGCACCCCCCGGTCCTGGCGGAGGCGCAGGCCCACTCCTCTGTGCGCCTGGCGGCAGAGCGTATGGCCCCTGTTGCTGTTGCTGTTGTTGTTGCGGCGACGCGCTGGGGGCGTACGGGCCCTGGTTAACCTGCGGCGGGACACCGGGGTGGGGGTGGGGCTGGTGCCCCACGACGCCCTGTGGGGGTCCATACGGTCCGGGAGGAGGGGTTTGGCCTGGGATAGGTCCACGAACAGGCGGAGCGGGCATCGGGCCGGGGCCGGATGGTTGCTGGGCGAATGGCGGGACTTGGGGCGACATGGTACGACTCATGCCAGGGGGAGGAGGAGGGGGCATAGCCGTTCTTGAAGCGGGTCTGCCGGGGGGAGGCAGCACCCTATGTCCGGTAGCAGCTGGCGGTGGTGGAGGGACCTGGCCCTGAACGCTTCCAGGGCGTGGAGGGGGCGGGAATGACGCATTCTGGCTGGGGCTTGCATAAGGCGAGCTAATGGGAGAGTAGCCAGGGGTAGCTGGGGCATTGGGGAAGGGAGATGTGATAGCTTGAGGTTTGTTGGTCGAGTTCAAAGCCGACGGCACACGGTTTACGGCAAGCATCGCAGGAGCATCGTTCCAACCACCATTTTCCGTTCGCTTGGGGGGAGGCGCGACAGCCGAGCCGCCTGGTGTGCTTGTGGATGCACGTGGAGGTGGTGGAACCATCTGAGGTTGTGGTGGCGGCTGTGGCTGCATCTGCTGCCTCAGGTGAGGGGGCTGAGTGAGAGATTGCTGCTGGTAAGGAACGCTTGGAGTGTTATATGTAGACGTAGCGGGAGCATATGGACCTTGGGCGGCAGGCTCCTTCGCAGGAACAAATGGCACCGGCGCCGCACCATAAGGGTTGTAGCCTCCTCGGACAGCAGGTTGAGCTGCAACAGCAGGCTGGGTGGGGGCGGCGTAGCTGGGGTAGGCGTTGTAGGTCGAACCAGCAGCGGCCTGGGCAGGAGCTGCAGGAGCTGTGATTGGAGCTAAAGGCTTAGGAGCCGTGACACCAGTAGCCGCCAGGAGACGGGCACGTTCCGCAGCAAAGTCCACGCCATTTGAACCAGCGTAATGTTCTGGGGTGAGTTTCAAGAACACCACAGCCTCCTTCACCAGGCCTTGCGAGGTCAGGAGGTCTGCGTACTCCAAATAGCGGTCGTATAGGCTAGCCAACTTGAATTCCTTAGCTTCTTCATTCGGAGTCGAGGGCTTAACGAGGTCCGCATCACTGTAGGACGTAGCAGACCTGAACACAGTGACCTTCTCAATAAACGACTGCAGCGCATGCGTGTGCGCCGAGAAGCGCGAACCACTAGGCCGCGTCTCACTCGCAACCAAATTCCTCTCTTCCTCCAGCAACTCATCAATCCAAATATTAACCAACCGCTCAAGGCGCGCCGCCGCCAGGTACGTCAACGTCGCGTTCTGCCTATACTCCCTTGCGCCCTCCTTAGTCTCCACGTTCTCCGACGAGGCAGCGACAGTGAACTGGAACTCCAACCTCCTGCCCAGCTCCTCCGCGAGGCCCTGGAACTCGTCCTGCTTCGCAAATGTACACAGCACGACGAAGATCTCCTGCCACTCCTGGAGATCCGCGTTCTGCACGATGTCGGAAAGGTCGTCGGTGACGATGGATTGGAAGAGGCGGAGGTACGGCAGGGACGTCGTGCGGCGCTCGAAGTACGCTTTCTGTGTGCGCTGGAGGAGCTCAGGCCCACCGCGCACGGCGAGCAGGATGGCGTCTGCGAAACGGTCAGACGAGAGGCATAGGGATACCGCGGACTCGAAGTCGCCGAGTACCAGCGCCTTAGTAACGAGTCGGTCGATGTCAGACTCGTCATTCGGATAGATCCTGAAGGAATTGCTCTTCAGGACCTCTGACGTGACGGAAGACGGGCCAGAGCCAATCGTCGCTGCCACGGAGGAGTCGATGCCGTAGTTAGTGTGTGGGACGACCTGACCTTGTGCGATGGCGTTGAAGAAGTCGGAGCCGGCGTCGAGAGGCGTTCCGGGGACGTCGTCGCCGAATAGACTGGGCACGGTGGTGGCAGACTCCGTATCAGCGTGGCGGCTCGTAGCGTCTGAATGGACACTAGTCACGCTTGCGCTGACTTCAGAAGGCGTTTTCTCATCCCGTTCATCGTCGTACTCTTCCTCCGTGCGCTCGGGCTCTGCAAACGAAACGACAGGTTCATGCGGCGTGCCTTCCGTATCCTCCTCCAACGGGCTCTTAGCGTGCTCGCTCGCAGTCACTTTAAGGTTCTCCACCGCCTCCGCAACACGCGCTGCGATTTCAGACTTGGAGAACCCAAGGAGCGTAACAAGCTCGTCACGCGAATCAGCCTGATACAAACTCAATAACGCCTTCCATCCTGCCTTAACCATCGCTGGTTCCTCCCCAGACCTCTCCTGCGCAAAACTCTTAAGCTTATCCGCTCCGCCCTCAAGGGCACTCTGCAACTTTGTCGCACGGTCCACTAGCTCCTGCTCCGTGACGACCCTGCGCAGATGCACGACGCTGCTTTGGTTCTTCCCCTGCGCCGAGGGGAGGTTGGACACGGTGAGGAGTTTCCCCCCGAAGCCGAACGACGCGCTGGCGGGGCGGCGAAGCCATTTCGGTGGCTGCTTGAGAGAGAGGGTGCCTCCCCCCGCTGTCCTTGTGATGCCTCCGACGTCGAAGATGTCGGATCCGGCTCCGGCTCCCTGGGGTGCGGAAGCGTCCTTGGCTTGCGCGGCTTGTGCTTCGTTGGTCGATTGGATGGAGTGGATTCCGACGGTACCGTCGAAGAAGGCTGTTGCGAGTAGGTCGGGGTTGCGGGGGCACCAGTCGACTTGGAATGCCCAATTGTCGGCAGAGGGGAGCTAGAGTCGTGTTAGATGTTTCTTGAGAGAATGTAGACGTTTGCTACCAACCTCTCCAATGATCTCAGAGGTCTGTGGGTTCCAGCAAAGGGCTCGGTTGTCCTTGCCGCAAGAAAGGAGTAAGTCGGCGTCTTGTTTACACCATGAGAGTGACAAGACACCCTTTTCGTGTCCTGTTAAGATCTGTGCACGCTGTGAGGATTACTATGTCGCAAAAATTTGGGAGGAATGGTAACCTTTTCAGGGGCACGTGCGTTACGCAGGTCCCAAACCATAATGACAGGAGAAGAATCGTCTTCAGAGGCCGTGACGAGCCTTGTTGCCTAAATACCACATTGGATATGAAAATGCATATAGAAACGAGAAAACATACGTTGTCGGGGTGCCATGCGATATCACTCATGCCCCTACGACCGCCCAATGCAAGACCGCTACCTCCTCCTCCCTGTCCTGCAAGGGTACCAGCCCCACCACCGTACGCAAGGGCGACAACTTCGCGTTTTCCTCTCAGATCCCACACGACCGTGTAGCCCGTGCTACTAGCGCCTGCAAGAACATATTGGACTTGTTGATTCCAGGCTACCGACGTGATCTCGTCAAGTTTGGTGCTCCTTGAGCCAGGGGTGGGGGTGTATGGTTTGCTCGGATCTTTCAGGTCCCAAATGTACACCTGCAACGCGGTCATCAGAGATTTAGAGATATGCAAAGACGTGTAATACGTGCCTCGCCGCTGACACCACCGGATGCAAGAAGAGAAGTCTGAATAGGATTAAAATCGAGGCCGCGTACAGGACCTGTATGTGTCGTATTTCGAAGGATAAGAGATTCGGAAGACCTGTTGGTTGTATATGCCTAAGTTCAGCATTCGAAGTATTGATTTTTCTACGCACCCTGCACCCGCAAGAATCTTTGAAGGGTCCCAGAGTGCAAGTTCTCCGTTTTCCATACCCGCTGCGATCACGCCTTGCGGATGTGCATCGTGCACGCCACCCCACGCTAAGCGATTAAACCTGCAAATTAGTCCCGTCAACGCGAATTCTGCAGGACAGACCGTAATTTGCCATACCTTGAGCTATCTTTGACAACGCCTTTGGGGCCATTTTGAGCTACACCGCCAAGATCGTACTCGTTTCTATCGAGGAAATCCGGTGCCCAGATCTCGAGCTGGCTTTCGTTACTGAAGGACTCGTCGAGAGCGCCCGCAACTGTTCCCGTGGCCAGCAGCGGAAGGGAAGCTGTCGGAGACCACGCAAATGTGGATGTTCGGTGGATTTCCTTGAGCTTCATGGTCGTAAAATATAAAAGTTCGTGTAACGCTGATGCCCTCAATTGACACGTCGTTGTAAGGATGACCGGCCCTAACTTAATCACGTGGCCATGCGACGCGTCGTCGTAATTCAATTATTAGTATTGATTGCTTCAGCCCATTGCACTGGATTATTAGAATTCTTCCTCTAGGTTCAGATTCATACTAACATACGACAAACATACTATGTGCCCAAACATCAGCTGATCAATATACATATTGCACACACGTTGCAGCTGCGCACTAACGTAACATAGCAGACGAGCTTACTATCGTTCTTTCGAAGCTCATGATAGCAACAAACAGCACTGCATATTAAACGCCCAAAACCAACCTCTTCTTCTTCCCATGCCCTAATCTGAAATGAAAAACAGGTCAGTCGTACTCGAATGATGGGTTATCAGAAATCAGCCAACTTACAAATATAGTCCGCTCCGTACACCCATGAACACGAGCCCCTTCTTGGTGCTGTAAGCAGGCGTCGCTCGGATTCAACGTAGGTTGACTTTCAGTCCAAAATTTACTCTTTCAAATCTCTGTATCGTGCAGATCAAACAAGGGAGCGACAATAAGGTCTAGGATCCCAATGACTCTGCCAATGATTATCTTAGTCCTTATCATTACCCACTCTTTTTCCGTATTCCTGGGCGCTTATATTAACGAATCCAATGAATCGTCCAATCGCCTGCGGTCACGCAAGGAATGGGAGACCGAAAAGAGAAATCACCAAGAGTGGAAGAAGATGCACGATAGAGAGGCTCGCGAACGCGAACGTGCGCGGTTGTTCTGGGACGACGTCCGCAGTGACGAACACTGTTATGCTAATGGATATAGGAAATACACCGCCCGGCTGGCAAATCTCACACCCTCTCTCAATGGCATGGAGGCTTGTAGGGCAATGCCCATTACTCTCAACGGGGTGACGTATGACAAACCCATCAGCTGCGAGAATACAGTATGTCCTAAGCCTGACTTTACCACTTTTAAACTTCGAGTCGTCACTTGTGTATTTAGGGAAACAGCATTCGCGGGCACTGGATGGCGTCGAATGAAAACCTCTGTGGCGCATATTGGGAATTCGTGAAATTCAAGGTTTGGCCATTTCCATCCATCCCCGGCGACGTCCGAGTTTGCATCTGATAGACTTTGGCGATTAGGACTGCACCGCTCCAAAGTCCGGCTTCCTCGTAAGTCTACTCTGTGTATCAAGTACTGTCTCGCTGAACTGCTCCCATCCAGAGAATTGAAGCGAAATTGGGAGTTATACACGCCGGAGAAGATCCTGAGAGGCTTTGCCTTAGTACGCCTTTATCCGTCAATGGCCAAACGTACGAGCGTCCCATGGCCTGCCCCAACTGGGTGAGTAATGTCGCCTATTTGAGTTATATGTCGGCGTGCCACAACTGACGACCACGACGTTTTCAGGGTAAGTATGGTTATTGGGGGATTTGGAACGTCCCTGAAGAGAGTTGTAATTGATGTATGTGGAGATAGAGACGCTGTGTGTTCGTTAGATCGTCGTCGCCGTTTGGTCTTTCAAAGCTATAATAAAACCCAGTTCTGATTTGCCTATGACTCGCATTACATGGACGGAAACTGGAAATATGAGGGATAACATCAGCTGATCGATGATTATAATTGCACACACGTTGCAGCTGCGCACTAGCGTAACATGGGTAGAGGAGCTTATCATCGTCCTTTCGAAGCTCATAATAGCAACAAATAGTACTGCATATTAGGTGCCCAAAACTGACCTCTCCCCTGTCAGAGACGCGCCGAACGAGATGGAAAAGGCGGTTGAGTTGAACGATAGTTATATTTGACCAGCGTAGAGCTAGAGACGTTATGTACAGGTAATCTGAATATATATATACAGCCGATTCAGATTAGATAAGATGACGCAGCAAAGGCGGTCAGAACTTTGTTCTAACATCCCCTTCCCATGAACTCTTCGGCAACGAACAAAGACAGGTCAGTCGTTTTCGAATATTGAGTTAGCAGAAATCAGCAAACTGACAAATAAGTCCGCCTTCATACACGGATGAACACGAGCCCCTCCTTGGTGCGATTGTTCTAAGCAGGCATCGCTCGGATTCAACGTAGGTTTCCTTTTAGTCCAAAATCTACTCTCTCAAATCATTGTGTTGTGTCGTGCACATCAAGCAATGGAGCGACATCAGGGTCGAGGATCCCAATATCTCTCCGAGTCCCATTGGCTATTATCGTGATCCTGATCTTTACCAACTTTGTTTCCGCCTGGCTGGGTGCATCTATCAGCGAATCCAATGAATCCTCTGACCACCTACGTTCACGCAAGGAATGGGAGGCCGAAAAGAGGAATCATCTCATTGAAGTCGAACGTTGGGAGGCTGAGCGACTCGCCCGCCACTCTGAAGAGTCTCAGGAGATCGAGCGCTTCATACGTAAACGAGAGGTCTGGGAAGAGAAGATGGAGTGGTACAAAGCCCGAGAAGAGCGCCAAGAACAACGCTGGGAAGAGAAGAGGGAATGGTATAAAGCCCAAGAGGATGATCTCATCCGTCGCAAACGAAATATGGATGAGGAGTATAGACGCAAGGAGGAGACCTGGAGGTCGAAAATTCAAAGGTTTGAGGAAGAGTGGAAGAAGATGGTCGATAAGGAGATTCGCGAACGCGAGCGCGCGCGGTTGTTCTGGGACGACGTCCGCGGTGAAGCACACTGTTATGCTAATGGGTATAGGAAATACACCGCTCGGCTGGCAAATCTCACACCCTCTCTCGATGGCATGGAAGCTTGTAGAGCAACGCCCATTACTCTCAACGGGGTGACGTATGACAAACCCATCAGCTGCGAGAATATGGTATGTCCCAAGCCTTCACTTGACTTTACCACTTTTAAACTCCAAGTTGTCACTTGTGTGTTTAGGGAAACAGTATCCGCGGGCACTGGATGGCGTCGAATGAAAACCTCTGCGGCGCATATTGGGAATTCGTGAAATTCAAGGTTTGACCATTTCCATCCATCCCGACGCCCGAGTTTGCATCTGATAGACTTTGGCGATTAGGACTGCACCGCTCCAAAGTCCGGCTTCCTCGTAAGTCTACTCTGTGTATCAAGTACTGTCTCGCTGAACTGCTCCCATCCAGAGAATTGAAGCGAAATTGGGAGTTATACACGCCGGAGAAGATCCTGAGAGGCTTTGCCTTAGTACGCCTTTATCCGTCAATGGCCAAACGTACGAGCGTCCCATGGCCTGCCCCAACTGGGTGAGTAATTTCACCTATTTGCAGTATATATGCAAGGTGCTTACGACCACGTTTGCAGGGTAAGTATGGTTACTGGGGGATTTGGAACGTCCCTGAAGAGAGTTGTAATTGATGGATATGTCGGTGGAGATTGAGATGCTATATGTTCGCTAGATCATCGTTTTGTTCATTGTCATTTGACCTTTTTCAAAGCTATAGTCACACCATATTTCCCTAAGACTCGCAATACGTGGGTGAAGATAACTAAGTACGTGTATGACCTTCTTTCCTTCTTCCTCGCCGACAGCAGCCTGTGAATTAACCGTGGCAAGGCGCCACCTTTGGTAAGTAAATTGTAGGCTAAGTGCTGGGCTTCAGACCAAGGGCGTTGATCAAGAGTAACGTAGATTGTTGCAATTGGCTTCGTAGTGATCTCGGAAAACCTCACAGCCAGTGCACTTTACGAGGCATTACGATCTACATCATGGGGTGGCACCTATGTATTTCAAATATTCTGAATCGAGAGTTGTACATGCTGGAGAGGCTTTGTCTTTGCAAGTCAGCCATGCTAACCGACTCTGACTCCGCGGGTGGCACCTCGGACGACGTGAACGACTTCAAAGGATTTGATACGTCAGACTTCTCTAGTGCGGAGTCATCGTCTGCCAGTGCGTATAGCTCAGATGAAGAAGACTATGTCCAAGAACTTGATATCAAACATAAATTATCTTTGGACGACCAACACCAACGATGCACAAAATTAAGGTGTGTTCGCATGGCTTTTTTCGAAGAATTACTCGATAAAGAAACTCTACAGTTTCCAAAAACTCAAGAGATTTGTTTTGATAGAGATGCCGCGGAAGTTTGTCGGTGACAGAGGAAGGACATTGGCTTCCTTCAATACTCTAACATAAACAACCTTTGTAAGACGTAGCACGCTGTTAATACCAGCTAGAGATGCTAAACGAAACTGCATCTCTTGATTTCAAATTCATTCGTGCTCAGTTGGATCCACATAATCGCCCCTGCCGATCGTCATGGAGCCCCTTAGCCCATCTACTCTTGGTAGATCATATAACTCTCTCGCACAGGCTAGTAGAAAAGTTGGGTTGATAACAACCCCAGGTATTAGACGTTCCTCTAAATTTCGGAAATCTTGGCACGGGAATATCCACCTGATTTGACTTTGTTATAAACCGCTAGCTCTAGCTCCTCAGAAAAAAAAATCCCTCTGCAGGCTGAATATGGTTGCTGCGTCCGAGCATCTCCAGCTTTCTCTGCAGTGGCTCACAGCTTGGGTCTATGATACCTGACGACTTCATCAGCATCATTCGACCTGCCTCTTTGGGGCAGGCCCCAGTAAACAAGACAGCATACCTAACTCGTCTAAGCACCGCACCTATACAGACCTTCAAAGTAGGGAATTAGGCCTCGAGAATCTAATCTTCTACTTACCACTGTGATTTAGATATCGCTGCCTGCCACTGCAGACATAGTGGAAACTCAGGACGTGGTTCAATTCTACGTGGGTATCCGGATCTTAGGCACATTTCGATGAGGTTGTTACTAACAAACAATCAGACCACTTCCAACGGACATACGACACATGGATTCCTATGGGTCAATGAATATATTCACATTCACGTTCACGGACGACAACCTAATCAAGAGTGTCACCGAGTTCACGGATCCAACTGTAGTTACCACTGCCTTTGGGAACGAGGCAATTGTTGCAGAGGCCAAGCTTAATTGCCCAAAATAAATCTCAAAATCCAATGGGAGATATCACGAGAGCACCGATGTCCCAGCACTTGAGAATGAATAGAATTGTTAATACAGTCATGTTTGAGAAAGGGTAATTCAATGGTTTGTAGTACTGAACAGGAGCATAAGGATGACTAGTACGATCGCATCAGAGTTAGAGGGTAACTTACTGTTCGACTATTAACAGTTCAATTCTTCAATACTCATTTTAGCTCCTCAGTTTAGTAACCTTTGAATATTGGTTAGCGATCATCGTATCGTCGTGTCATAGAAAACTACATACTTTTTGGCTTCGTCAAGGCCTCCTTTGCTTGCTTCTCCACGGCATCAAGCTGTTTCTTAACAGATATCATTACCTCCTCCTGCGTACGGCGGAAGACAGCATTATAACGGTCGTTGAAAGAAACATTTGAATCTTTAAAGCCACGGAGGAGGACAAAATCAGCAGGTGTCTCTTTCTGAGGTTCGTAATCGTCTTGGGTTCGTTTCATCTTAGTGAATATCCTGACGTTGATGGGTGCATCCTCATCCATTTTTTCCACGGTTTTGATGCGACGCAAACGTCTGTCCAAGACCTTGCCAGTAACGGCTTTACCTCTTTTGTCTTTATCGCTATCGACATAGAAGAAGTTCATGATCGATCTGGCGTCGGCGACATACTGCTGGAGGCTGCGCATATTTCCACGGATCGATTTGTCTCCGATCTTGACGGACTGCAACTGATGATGGACGCCATGCATATGAAGGAGCAGGCTGTAGCCCTCTATAAATGCATAGTATCCGCGTGTAAGCTCGTCTATCCAAAGATCTCGCTCGTATTGCTTGAACACGGCTGCGAGCGCGTTCAGATCACGATGGAGCTTTGTAATGGCGTCGGATAGTTTGGTGGAGGTGTCATAAAGAGCGCCGCCGTCAACGAGATCTGTACGAGTTATGGTGTCGTTGTCACAGATGGTGGGAATCCAGACGTTGTAGAGGAGGTGATGAGAGGTTTCGATGTCTGCGATGGTTACGGTTTTGAAGAAACGCGCATGCTCTCCACGAGCGACATGGGTTAAGTCGTCAATGGTAAGCGCCCCAGGAGTGGTAGCAAAGAAGGCTTGAATGCTGTGGGGGAAACCGACGAGGTTACAAATGTGACCGAAAGCTCCAGCGATTGCCGCGGGCGAGGGCATTATTGATGTCGACGTTCGAGTGACAGTGGAATGGGGAAAGTTTGTGTTGTGCTCGAACGAACGGCTGGATAATGTATGTGGTTGCTTTACTAGGTATATATAAGGTCATGGATAAAAGCTAACCACATGCGGCTTGAAACTCGGAAAATTTACTTGCATGACACATGGGCGTCTCGATGAGTCGATAACAGTAATCACCTGAATCTAGTGGCTGACTTTTGTTGAAACAGATGCACTATAATTCTGAAGGTTCTAAGCGCCACCAGAGTCCAGACCACTACATATAGAGCTAAATCAAAGGAGTCTCTCATAAACGGGAGGGTTCTGGACATTTCAACTACTCAAATTTAGTATGGTCAACAGAATAATTCTATCAGAACCCTAGCCTAGTAAGTAGCCAACATCCTCGTGATCCTTCATTTGAACCTCAAATCCACCTAGATCACCACGAGTTTCGTTCTTCAGTTTAGGACGAATGCTGAGTGACAGATATTGAATGTTGTGAGCGCTTAGAACCACAAGATGACATGACATATATTAAGACACGTTGGAGTGCTTGTCAAGAACAGTTGATTATCTGGCGCTTCCCTGGACAATCTACACCGATTATGGTAGCCTAAAGGAGAGAAAGAAACCCAAAGGAGTTGGAGACTGCGTATATGACTGGGCTAGGCTTGTTCAAATCTCGCTTAGTATGATTAGAAGCTATTTCACGGGATGTTACGCATCGGATAAAATTGAGATGCTCACGACGGGAATGTGAACTTGTGAGAAAACTCACAATCTTGCGCCCCAACTTGATCCTTGTCATCCACCTAACACCCTTATACATCCAAGCACAACCCTCAAGTATGGCGGATAACTATGTGAGCGCTTTACAGGTTATTCAAGTTCGAAAGACGACACTAACGATAATGAATCGGAATCCAGTCTGAAGGTATGAATGCTGGTGCCCTTGAATGATTTTACAGGGCTTGACGTTGCATCCTACTGCCCGTATTCGTAGAGCAACTTCAACGTATGTACTAATTCTCCCTCATCGAGCTCCAAGTTCCGACATTCAAATTCCTCACGATAGAATTGATGGAGGCCTTTCAAGGGGTTGACACAGGTTTGATACCTCCTCTAGCACCATTGGAATTTCTTCTTCTTACCTTGACCCCCAGACAACGATGGATACATTGATCTTGAAGAAGTCAAGACTTTCTTGAGGGATCGGGGTCGGTTTTTCCATCGTCATAAGTTGTCGGCATCTTTTGACGCCCGTCCCATAGATTTTAATGTGACGATCGATGATGTCGTTGACTTAATGGCAGTAGTCGATTTGGATGGCGATGGAAGGATTAGTTTTGAAGGTGCGGTAAACATCCGTTTCTTGTGATACTTCCGTTCACAATCGTCCCACTTCCTAGAATTTCTTGAGGTCCGCAACAGCATGTTTGCGCTACTTTCAGAATAATAACTGACATGACCCCTAGATGATGGTTGATACGATGAATTATGACCGAGATGCCATATTTCAAGCAATGATGCAGCAGCTTGACGAGCAGCAGGGGTATGAGGGGCAGGAGGAGGAAGAGGAGGAGTAAATATCATTGAAATGCATCTCTCTTACGGCGTCAAACATGTGGCTTAAAGATTAACATAGCCACTAGAGCTCTTCCTTGGGAAGTTGAAAGTTTTATCACTGTGTCTGGAGCAATACTTGGTCCTAATCCGCACTAATCGCCCTGAAGAAACAATTGAGAGAAGCAGTACCAGCCCTATTTCTCCACATCGACCACTTCTATCTCCAGATCATGGAACGTGCTGGCCATTGTTTCAAGGTCTGCGACGCTCACCCGAACGTGATGACGGCCAGCCTTGTGTGTGATGAAGAAAAATTCGACATCTGATCCATGGCCATCATCCTGGGCATGATATCGGTCAAATAAAATCCCCCCTCCATCACAGCCTCCCTTCGCCACAGCAAGCTTGCAGCTGGCGTTGAAGATGATAGAAAAACGAGTATGTATACCGGTTATCTGGACAGTTCCATCCTCAAGTGTCTGTGCGAGATTCGCCGCGTCGCCATTGTTGACGTTGACATTGATCTCGCGCCTAAGTTGTAAAACAGGGACAGCAACGGGCGAATTATCACGACGAGCTGTTTGATTGAAGAGCTTCGCAGCATGTGGAAGGAGCGCTTCAGACGACGATAGGCCAGATATGTCCATGACAATATTCCCAGCTACAAGAACAACCCTCCCCGCTCCTATATTACCAGCGTACTGAAGTGTCTCTCCAAATTCAGATAGGTTCTTCAACACCCAGGAATCGACACGCTGCACGCTCACGACGACGTCTCCAACGTGCTGCCGCACAATTTCAGCAGAGCCTTCGATGTCCAGCTGTCCATCATTGGTCATGACTGTGAAAACGCTGGTGCTCACTCGAACGGGAGGGTTACTGGGAGAGTTGGCATCGGAAATATACCAGACGGCCTGAGCCACGGCCTTTCCAACCGTAACCAGCTGCGATTGGATACTCCAATTGTCGCCTAGCGTAGTCTTGAGCCAGGTCGGCAGGCGAGCCCAACCTCCATGTGCTAGAGGGCCCCTTGCATTGGCGGCGACAGTGTTGATGAGAGTATACTGAGATTCTGGAACGCAGGGAAGATCAGGTGCATCACGGTACATTATTGGGTACATGTCGCTTGAACCTGAACTGCACATTTATATCGTCTGTAGGCGGCGAAGATGATGTCAGTACGATGGTGCCAACTTCCAGTGCCTGGTTGTTGATATCAATGTCGGAGTCCAAAACTTGGTGATTAGATGCATCACCTCCAGGCTCCTTTCCTCCCAAACTACCATCTCATACATACTCAGCGCAAGAAATGGAAACGAAAAACCTAGAAACGTATACCAAGCTTACTTGTAAGGCGTTCCTGTCGTTCTCATCCATACGCCTACAGTGACGTATTCTTGGCAGATATCAAAGCCATCAATATCCCTGAGGATAAATCTGGGCACTGGTATGCGGTTCTGTCGGTCGAGGGTATTCCAGGCGTTGGACCGTTCACACTTTCCTCGCTCAACGGAGGCCAAACATTTACTCCTTTGTGAGCCTGCCCCTGCCTCTTATTTTCTTATCTGACTCCATTATACAGTGCATCCAAGCCGTCAGCCACCATCAGCGTTAAACTGTACGCAAAACACAAAATGCAGGCCTGGCGCACGGACGTGGTTATTGCTAAGGGATCGGTGCATTTGAATTCCCTTGTAGGAGATGTTGAAAGTACGTCTGCGCCCTGCACCCGTCATATCGAAATATACACTTACAATCAATCTCCCCAGTCACCTTGATTCCCACCGCGGAATACAGCAAGAAGAATCCTTATAAACCTACGCTTGTCTTCAATGTCGCCGTCGTCAAGTATGCCGACCTGGATCTCAAATCACTCGAGGTCCACCCGAAGTTGGTCCAGGCTGTGGATGTCATCCGGCGTATTGTCAAAGTCGGGCTGGCATTCTCAGAGGTGCGTGCACTGGGTTGTTATACCTCTACCGTCACCACTCAACTATCCAAAGCTCAACCCCATTGCTAAGTCTGTCATGTTACTCGTTGAACACGGAGTGGCTGTGAGTAACGACATGACGCCCTGAAGTATGTCACCCCTCACCAATTCTCCAGGAATTCGATGCCCTTCTGAAGCGCAACGATTCAATCTTTCTCCTGGTAGATCAACTTGGCGAAGCTCGGGTCCTTGTCGCAGATTGGGCCGACCCATCCCTTGTCCAGCATCGACCAAATCAAGAACGAGTATGCCGAGAGCTGTTGCCCAAGATAAGTGATTCTCTTAACCTTCTGCTCCGGCTCTCGCAAGCACAACTTGGTATGTCCCAACACTGAAAGTGCTGATTGCTGTCTGAATTATTTGCTCGTAGGGAAACGACTGTCTAAGGGGCCTATCAAGGAAGTTAATGACCATTCCAAGGAACTTGGTGAACTTGTCAGGCGCCTGGTGTCTAATCAACACCTTGATACACAAACTGCCGTGTTCAGAGTCAAGGAAACGGTCATGGAGTTACGGGACGAGCTTTGTGAGTACGCGGTAGGCTGCGAGATGTTCCTCTTATTGATGTTCGTTCAACAGATAAGGACAGTGTTCTCAGCAAACTCTGGGCGGCTAAGGATGCTGGCTCTGCTGGTTCCAAGATTTGCTTTGAGGGCACTCGAGTTGCTCTTCTTCAGCACATCCGAGACTGGGCCTTGGATCCTTCAGGCGAAAGGGCTTTATTACTGCATGGTGCAGCAGGCAGGGGTAAGTCAGCCATTGCCCATACTATTGCCAGACAACTTGAGTCTTCTGGGAATGCTATTGTGCCTTTCTTTGCATTCAATCGCTCTGTTCAAGAGCGTTCTTCAGCTCAGCTCATCCCAACCTGGACAAAACATCTTGCTGAACGCAACTTCAACTATCTAAGCTATTTGAGAACTTTAAAAGATGATGAGCTGTGTTCTCATGATATTGTTGATCAATATAATGTGTTGCTGTTGGATGGACTTCAATCTGGCATTGACAATGGTCATCCTATTATATTTATTGTTGATGCACTTGATGAATGTGATGAAGTTGAGGCTAGAAAACTCTCTGCATTGTTGCATGATCTATTGCTACTGCCTGTTCTACCTTCATTTGTTCGCTTCTTCTTCACCTTTCGGCTGGATCCACATATTATGAGTTTATTCATGGATATCCATGCCTTGAATATTTCCATTGATGAATATCTGGATAATGATGAGGATGTTTATAAATTTATTGCTTCAGAATTGAGAAGGTCTAGTTTTGAATCTTTTATTCCTCAGGTTGCTGTAGCAGCACAGGGCTTGTTTCAATGTGCTGCTTTATTATGCAATGAATTGATGACATCTCATCAATTTATCTCAGCATCTGATAAGCACAAATTGTTGCAGAGATTAAAAAATACACCTGGAACTCCTCTTTATCAGACCTACTATCTTATTCTAAGTAGGTATATCAATCAGAATAATCAAAAGTTAGTCAAGCTATTTCAACAGCTTATGGCATGGATCTTACTTGTGCAATCACCTCAACCTCGTCAAGTATTCTTTAAGTTTGCTTCTGCACTTTTATCAGATGAAGAGCAGGAGGATATTAAAAATATTCTGTCATGTCTTGGCTCTATGTTGAGTGGAGTTACAATGGATGATAAACCTATTATTTTATTTCACACATCTATGCATGATTTTCTGGTCACATCCTCTGAAAGCAAAATATATCATGTTAACCTTGAGTCTTATTATCAGGATGAGCTTACTCAAGCATGTTTGAAAATTATGAATGCAGAGCTTCATTTCAATATGTGTGAACTGCCAACCTCTTGTGCTTTAAACTCACAGATTGAAGACTTGTCTCAGCGGGTCAAGGACAATATGTCATCAGGTCTTCTATATGCAAATCAATGGACTGCATATCATTTACAAAAGACATCACAAAGGCCTACACTTGATATAGAAGGACAGTTGGAGGTATTCTTAAAACACAAGTTTTTGTTTTGGCTTGAGGCACATAGCTGTATGCAAACAGTATATAATGGCCCAGGCATGCAATTACCTTCTTTTTTAAATTGGACTAAAGTAAGTTTAATACCTGGTTATATAAAATTTTATTAATGAGAAAATCAGAAAAAGAAAATCACAAATCTTGAAGTAATGCTGCAAGATTTTATAAAGTTTGAGAAACGATTTCGAGAAGGTTATCAACTGTCAGCCCCACAGATTTATTACTCTGGTCTAGCATTTTCTCCAAAAAAATCAATAGTTGCTGCCACATATTTATCTAAATTTCAGGGCCTCATAAAAGCAGCAGAAATTGGGGTAGACTGGCCACCTTCAGAACCACTTATTATTCATGCAAGAAGTGGAGTTTATGCAATAGCATTTTCACCAGATGGTGAAAAAATTGTATCTGGATCATCAGATAGAACTGTTAGAATTTGGGATGCAGCTACAGGCCAGCAGGTCCAAGAGCCTCTTCATGGGCATAATGGTGGCATCAATTCTATTGCATTTTCACCAGATGGCAAATACATTGCATCTGGTTCTTCAGATCAGACCATTAGAATTTGGGATGCAGTCACAGGTCAACATGCCCAAGAGCCTCTTCAAGGTCATGAGAGTAGTGTCAATTCTATTGCATTTTCACCAGATGGGAAGCAAATTGTGTCTGGATCAGGTGATAAGACTATTAGAATATGGAATATCACTACAAATCATCGGGCCAAATTTTGTTTTCAAGGGCATAGTAGAGAGGTTAACTCTGTTGCATTTTCACCAGATGGCAAAAAAATTGTGTCTGGATCATGGGATAAGACTATTAGAATCTGGGATACAGCTACAGGTCAGCAGATTATAGAGCCCCTTCGAGTGCATAGTAATAGTGTCAGTTCTGTGGCATTCTCACCAAATGGTAATCATATTGTGTCTGGATCATGGGATGACACTATTATAATATGGGATATAATCACAGGCCAGCAGATCAAAGAGCCTTTTGAGGCACACAGTGGTGGAGTTAATTCTGTTACCTTTTCACCAGATGGCAAATATATTCTGTCTGGATCACAAGATAGAATTATTAGAATCTGGGATGCAGCCACTGGCCAACAAGTCAATGGGCCATTGCAAGGGCATAACAATTGGGTCATTTCTGTTGTATTCTCTCCAGATGGCAAATATATAGCATCTGGATCAGATGATCAAACTATTAGGATTTGGGATGCAGCTATAGCTCCACAAATCCAAAAATCTCCTGAAGGTGAAGGCCATGGACAATCAGTCAATGCTGCTGCATTTTCACCAAATGGCAAGCACATTGTGTCTGGATCAGATGATATGTCAATAAGAATTTGGGATGCAGCCACAGGTCAACAAGTCAAAAAGCCTCTTCAGGGGCATGATAATAGTATCACTTCTGTTGTATTCTCACCTAGTGGGAAGCATATTTTGTCTGGGTCACTGGATAAAACTATTAGAATGTGGGATGCAACCACAGGTCAGCAAGTCAAAGAGCCTTTTCAAGGGCATGACAGTGGAGTTAGTTCTATTGCATTCTCACTAGATGGCAAGTATATTGTATCTGGATCATTGGATAAGACCATCAGAATATGGAATGCAACTACAGGTCAGCAGGTTAAAGAACCTCTTCAAGGGCATAATGATCATGTTCAATCTGTGGCATTTTCACCCAATGCCAAGCATATTGTGTCTGGATCATGGGATAACACTATTAGAATCTGGGATGTAGCCAAAGGTCAGCAGGTCAAAGCATCTCTTAAAGGCCACAATGGTGGTGTTACTTCTGTTGCATTCTCACCAGATGGCAATTATATTGTGTCTGGATCATTGGATAAGACTATTAGAATATGGGATGCAGTTGCAGGTCAGGAAATTAATAGGCTTGAAGGACATAATGATCAGGTCAACTCAGTTGCATTCTCATCAGATGGCAAGCACATTGTATCTGGATCATTAGATCAGACCATCAGAATCTGGAATGTCACCACAGGTCAGCATATCCAGGGCCCTCTTCAGCATGATGATTGGGTCAATTCTGTTGCATTTTCACCAGATGATGAGCACATTGTATCTACATCATATGACAAAACCATTAAGATCTGGACTATAGCCAAAGAGCTTTTTCAAGAGCATGGCAGTTGGGTCAAATCTGTTCCAATTCTACCAGACTATGAGCATATTGTTGAGAGTCAGGTCAAATCTGTAGAAATTTTACCAGATTATGAGCATGTTGTGTCTGAAATCAGGTTTGTTTCCTTGTCATTTGGTATATAAATATCTCTTCTAACCAATATTTCTATAAATGCAACTATTACCAGATCTTCAATTATTCTTGCCAATTCATGGTGCTATCTTGCTAATAAAGAACCATCATATCTTCTTTGGATTCCTCTCATTTTTCATCAATATTCTTTCATTTGGCATCCATGTTTAATGGTGATATCTTCTCAGACCAAATATTGTCTTCAGTTTGAAGAAGCTATCTGGGGACTTGAATGGGCAAACATTTATAACAATACAACACATTAAAATGTTCTAGCAATATTTGCATATTCATTATATATATTCTTTCTAGATCATCAAATCTTTAGAGTTTTCTTATTAGGATAGTGTCAAGCTCAGAGCTATGTCTTTAATATTACCAGTAATAAATACCATGCAAGTAGGTAGATGCCAACTAGGGCCAGAAATAAACTATGTAGTACAAAACATGCATGCTCTATAAGAAGATTATACTACAATCTGGTCATAGTAATGAATGTACTGAGAATATATAATGACACTTTATTGTTAAAGAACAGGATCAAATAAAAAACAGATGTTTAAACCTTGATACCTTAAGTACTCACCTCCAGATGTTAAAAAGGTTGTTAGAATGTAATTCAGATGTTCTTGAGTAGTTTAGACCCATAGCTTCAACAAAGAGCTCTCTAGGTATAATCAGCAAGAGGCACTGGCACCAGGGTAACCAAGAAGTGTGCCAGAGCCCAAGGTTCAACACAAGTTAATGTAGTGGTGTCAGAGATGAAAAGACAAGTTCCCAATTTAAATACCATGCCTGTGTGAGAAGAAAAGCAGTTGAGAATTTATTTCAAGCAAATTGAGTCTAGACCTGTCGAACAAGGTTGTATACCTGGACACCTTCTTGCCTCCCATACATTACATTTACATAAATTTTATTTCCTAAAAGCTTGGGGCCATATGGCACTTGTGGTTCTGAGCAATGGCCTCTTAATGGCACTACAGCACGGAGCGCAACATGGACTTTCAGTGTGACCAAGAACAACACGGGATTCATACATACCTTCATGTCATTGCAATATCATCGGAACTAGACGCAGAGTTTTGTTTATGGACCGCCTGCGCACGCGCCGCCTCCTCCCTGACCATTTCCCCTTCCTTCCGCCATTGTAGTTTCTCATACGCATCCCACTGCTCCTTTGCATCTACCCACCTCTCCTGGACATCCCGCACATCAGTTCTCGTGCCTTTAATAGGGCCTGCGGCGGAGGTGAACAAGGCATTTGTGTTGGGTCGAGAAGCGGCGGGAGCGTTGGGATCGTCGACGGTCCCAGGCGGGGCTGTGGATGTGGGTGGGACGAAAACGTAGCCTGTTGCGCGGTCAATGACTCGTGTCAGATTGATCATCGAATTTTTGTCCTCCACCGCCAAGGTCTCGAATCCGACGAGACTATAGTCTTCGATTAAGGAAATCATCGCCAGGTTCAAAGATGCGAATTGTGGCGGCAGGGAACTGGATAGTGTGTTTTCAAGATATGATAAGTCTTGTACTTCGGTATAGAAATCAAGGTTGAAGTCTACGCGCCCCAGTCAGAATGGCTGATTAGTAAGTAGGACTGAAGAAGTTGTTGGTACCCAATTCGCCGTATTGAGATATCAAGTCCACCTTGGAAAGTACATTGATATGTGGTAGCTCCAGATGCAACATCGTTCTCAGAGATAGCAATAGGACAGAGATATATTTTGACGCGTCTGTAACATAGTGAGCATCGCATAGATGCACTGCAGCTAGCTGTGGACGATAAGTGAGATAGAAATCGTACAGATATATTCACTCACTCTAAAACCGATCTTGGTAAGTTTCTGCACGATCTTCTTGACGCTGTCATGATTCGTGCTAAGCTCAACCTGACCAGGAAGATCAAAAAGCAAATATGCATCATCGCCCAATTCCTTCAAGCGTTCCTCCAGCCAGTCAAAGTTGGCCTCCAAATACTCCATACAGTACAACATCCCGCCGTTCGGTCCTAGACCGTGTTCCTCCATGACGTCCTTGAGCGTTATTAAAGATGAGATGTCAATGGCGCATGGGTATGGTATGGTATCGTTCGCAGGATCCAGGTTTACCACTGCTATTGGTCGCTCGAGTGCGGTAAAGAGCTGGTGCTTTCCATAGCAATATGTGGATTTTCCGCTGCCTGGCGAGCCGCAGACGATTTCGCCAAAAGGCATTTTGAGGGTAAGAGGATAAGATATATTTATTTCATTATTTTTATTGACATCATTAATAATCGTGGGAAATCCTGGCCGTATGCATTCCTTGACCAGTGACCACCATCGTCCTCCGTCGTTATACCAATAAAGAGCCCTGTAGTCATTATTTATAGTCTATGAAGATGTCATACTTGTATGATGAACTGGGTGATGATGATGATGTACGATTTTCTCCGAATATCCTCAAACTGTCGTACTTATCTTAGTTTTTGGGCAGTTGCAGGAGACCTCTCGGGAAGAATACGAAATGACACTTCAAAACAGTAGAAATGGGTCATCGTCTTCAAATTTTGCGTCCAAGCGGAGAGAGCTTCAAGATAAACTGGCTCAGCACGATGCGGAGATCTCCCGTCGCGAGCAGGAGATTGAGCAGCTGCAGGCTCTGGTCCGCCATTACAAAGAAGAGCGCAATAAAGTTTCACAACAGCTGCAGGCTATCAATCGAGGGAGCTCCGTCAACAGAGGTCGACCGCAGCATAGCGTCGACTATACCCACGGAAAGTTTCCATGGACAGATGGCTTGAAAGCGAAGATGAAAAGCGTGTTTGGAATCAATAACTTTCGCCTTTGTCAGGAAGGGTACGTTCTTTACGCGTCTTTTATGCATACATCCCAGTCATTCATGGAATATAGAGTATGTAATGCAAATATGGACAGACGGGATATCGTCTGTGTTATGCCTACAGGTTCGGCGAGTTTAATTCGACGTGAAATGCACTCGACTCATTTAAATTATGTTTTGTCGCGATCAGGCGGTGGGAAATCGTTGACGTATCAGTTGCCTGCGCTCCTTCAGCCCGGCTGTACCGTCGTTATCTCGCCTTTGATATCCTTGATCACCGATCAAATTTTACATCTCTTAGAAGCTGGCGGTAAGCCTAACATATCCTGTGTAAGCCCTAGTCATGAATGACGCCAATATAGTTCAAGCAGTCAAATTAACGGGTACCACCTCGAAGGAGGAGTCAAAAGCCATCACATCGCGACTAATCGCCCTCGCTAATGGTGATGTAGTACCTGGAAACGAAATCAAACTCTGTTATGTGACGGTTGGGCTTTTTATCATCTGCTTGGGAAACCATTCCCTCATAGAACTTTTGTCGTTTAGCCTGAAAAGATCGCAAAAAGTAAAACGTTTCTCGGTCTTCTCGAGAGGCTCGCGGACGCGGGCCAGCTTGGTGAGTACGATAGCATAACCTCAACTGATACATCTTTTGACTTGCAATGAAGCAAGATTTGTGATCGATGAAGCACACTGTGTATCCCAACTCGGACATGATTTTAGGTAGGAGTTCTAGCCCTCCGGCGATTCAAGTGGCTGGTGACAGTGCGACAGACCCGATTATTCAAAACTCCACGTCCTACGCACGCTTTTCCTTAATGTACCGATCCTGGCGTTATCCGCGACCTGTCCTCCCAAAGTCTTGGACAGCTTGATAAAGACGCTCAAGCTTCCAAAGATCGAGGGCGAAAACAGTACGTTTCTCTTCCCAACAAAGGAGGCTCTCCATCTACAACGGTGTATATCAGGTGCTTCTGGTTCTGGCACAGTGTATCTTACTGCGCCTTTGTATCGAAAAAATCTTCACTATTCGATTGTTCCGAAGCCCGCAAGATCCCAGGACGTGTTGAAAGCTATGACCGACTACATCCTTCAGCACCACCGAGACCATAGTGGCATTATATATTGCTTGTCCAAAAAGGTGTGTATCGGTCATTACGATGGATGTGATTAGGGACCGCAGACGATAATATCTGCTCTGCCAGGACGCTGAGAATGTGGCTGAGGGCATGCGAAAGCACAGTAACGGCATAATTAAGACTGGTGTTTATCACGCCGAACGAGGTGACCAACAAAAGGAAAACCTTCATATTGAATGGCGGCGTGGGACGGTCAAGGTCGTGTGTGCCACCATAGGTAAGCCTTCTGTGCCCTTATTAATGTGCTCAGTGTTCTCAACTGTGATTTGTAGCGTTTGGACTGGGCATCGACAAGGGTGATGTTCGGTTTGTACTTCACCATTCGGTTCGTTCGCGCTCATTTGTGCCTCTTTCAATTTCATCTGATCGACATTCGCTTTGGTAGCTATCTGTATGTCTTTCGAATATTTTATCGTTCGCGATTATGCTGGCTAAGTTACCGTCACGGTTGGTTGCAGAAATCATTAGAGGGATTTTATCAGGAATCTGGACGTGCGGGCCGTGATGGCAAGGACAGCGATTGTGTCTTATATTATCGTCCTCAAGATGGCACCAGCATAAGCTCGATGATAGCTGGAGAAAAAGAGGGTGTGGAGAAGCGTGGGTGTCACACTGTTTTCTCTGCTGTTTATTCTAAATCTTCCTTCGACCCAGTCCATGCTATGCTCAAGTTTGTGCACAATCTCAATGAATGTCGAAAAACACAGTTCGCCAAGTAAGGCTCATTCATTGCATGACAAGCTGTGATCTGAAGCCGACCCTCGGCAGATATTTCTCTCATACAACCCAAGTCGATATTTCCGCTTGGTCCACTGCCGAGTCTGACGCACTATCTCCGTGTGGCCACTGTGATAACTGTACCAGGCCTCCGAACGAAGTCACACGTAAGGACATAACATATGAGGCCTGGCAACTTGTGAAGATTGTGAAACACGTGACCGATAGAGGCGGCACCCTAACTATGAATTCGTTAGCTGCATTAGCTAGGGGCAACGCCAAAGGTGAGTTCGAAGCAGGGAGTAGGAAAGGGAAACATAAGGAGACACTGGATCTTGAGGACGTTGCTGGCGGACAGGTGGACATGCCAAAAGATGTACGAAACGCCTCCCCTGCAATTAGGCTTCCGCATTTGCTAATCTTGCGTGATTCTACAGGATATCGAATGCCTCATTGTTGATATCTTGCTCTCGAAATACCTCGCCAACAAATTTACGCCTACCGCTTACACCACGAATATTTACATCATCTGCGGCCCTCTCGCTCCTACTCTCTATCGACTGACGAAAGAACAATTGTCAGATGAGGTTGACCGGATATATTGTGTTTTTAGGGCGAAACTAGCGAAGCCCAAGGCTGCTAGCAAGTCGAAAAAAGCGTTGAGCGCTAAGGCAGCTAGTAAAAGGAAGAGAGGTGGTTCCATTTCGGATGCCGACGATAGTCAGGGTGAAGGTATTCCGTTTGTTGACAATGACGTGGACTCGGAGGACAATTACCCGACGAGCGCCGCTATCCCAATCCCTGCGAGTTCTAGACCAGCTACCGCACAACCTCATGGTTTTGTGATTACAGAAGAGGAAACAGATGAAGATGAAGATTACATTGACGATTGGCAGGTTCTTTCTAAGAGGAATCCAACGCCAAGGACCAAAAGGGCTAGGACCTCGCCAAAAACTAGTGGACAGCATGGGGAAGTGATCAAGGAGGATGAAACGGATGTCATAATTCTTACAGATTCGGACTAGCGACGTAGAATACATATTATACCGACGATACATATTCCATAGAATACATAATGTAGTTAGTGGTTTGAGAACATATAGTGGTATGATATCAGTTCGTCAACGGAAGGATTGGTTGAGTGCGGCTGGACTTCATAGCGGATTTCAAAGGTGCCTTGGGGATAAGTCGGTGACTCATGTCAATGCGTACACCCTGCTCGTTCATCCATCCCTCGCCTTGTTCGGGGTAACCATTGAGGTCCGCTGGATATTCCTGTCCTGCAGGCGATGGCTTGTAGGCACCATCGTTAGTCCAGAGTTGGTCCCTAAGACGCCGTAATATATGTGATAAGTGTCCGAATCAAAGCTTTAAAAGAGCAAACTTACCCTCTGCGGTTAAACCAGCCTTTTCGACGCTGATGGGAAAAAATAGGCGATGGGCAGACCAGGTTTTCGTTCCATCTGACGGTGCGGAAAAGTGTCAAGGATGTACGGTCTTGAACATTCGACGGGTTGATTTGGTCGCCATCAGAATAACGGCGTTGCGGTAGTTGGTGTTCAATGGGGATCGCCGATCTTGAATCTGGGGCGGTGGGGGCGTAAGATGCGTACGCCGGAGCATATGTAGAGTTGCTAGCGATAGGACCATCGCTTTCTGAGTATCTTCGTTCAGGATCCCGGCGTGGAGCAGGGAGATCCATTTGCGAGTGAATAGGGCCAGACGTGTTATGGGACGAAAGCCCTTCATGATGCCTTGCTGATGACGAGGTTGAAATAGCATGTCTTCCTTGCCCAGGCCAAGCATACTGAGACGTCGAGTCGCGTCGGTGATCAAGCACTGGGCCCGGGTCTGAAGCAACGGTGGAAGATGGTGCCTGCACATATGAAGGGTGTCCGACGTTGCTTCGCCTGGAAGACGCATTTAGGACATCGCTTCTTTGCGCGTACCCCTCGGTGTCTGAAACAGAGTGACCTGGAGGCTCATTAGCACTGCGGGGGTAGGGGTTCGAGAATTTTCCGTTAGTCTGGCGTTCAGCCTCAGGCCGTGAGCCATATTCGCCGCCACGCTGATGAGTGGTGTAGGGTGTGACGTTGGGAGGTGCGTAGATGGAAGTCAACCTGCGAGCACTAGTCTGGCTGGCGAGCGAATCATGTCGGACTCTTGGCGGAGAATTCGACACACGGGTAGTACAGTGGGCAGAGCTGGCATAGCTAGAAGCCATGTTCGTAGCTACGGGAGGAGGCGCCGATCCACGGACCTGCTGCAGGTGTTGCTGGGAGGAAGTGTAGTACATCTGCTCTGCGGGTGTCTGTAAGGTCGACGGCTGAGTAGACGCAGAATTTATAGGTTGGGTGTCATTAGATCCAACATATCGAGACGCAGGTGTTTCGCGGCTCGACTCTGCTAGGGCATGACGATTGGACGAGGTATTATTGAATTCATGAGGCGAGGATGTCCCAAGGGAATAATGCTCCTGGGTAGCAGGAGGTGGCTCATGCCTGTGAGGAGCATACGAGCCTTGAATGTTAGTAGCATCTCGTCTTGCCTCATGCCCTTGAGGTCCGGACCTTACGGCACCTGCGCCACCAACCTCGTGGGGCGTGGACGCTTGTGATGGGGGAAGAACGGGAGAAATTCGAGACATCTCTGAGGCCCTGCGCTCACGTTGTGGGTATGTTCCAGAAGGAGCCGCAGAAATGGATACAGCCTGTTCGAGAGTAGATGTTGGCTCTGGCGACGTCATTGTGCGTGAGGCTGGTACATAACGGTTTGGAGCAGGGCCGGTGCTCTGAGATCGAGACATTTGTGTTGCACTCGGAGGAGCTGGCTGCTGCACAGGAGGCACGGGCAATGGGCGTGTGGCAGGGTGGCGACGTTCCTCACTCGCAGACCAGCCGCGTGAACGTAAAGAAGAATGCCCAGATCGTACAGTATCTTCCGAGTCAGAGACTGCACGAACTTGGGGCTTTGTCATCTCTACTGACCTGTAATAGGACGAATTTTCGCCACTGTGCGGAGTCGTGGCCTGAGCGTGGTATTGTTCCGGGCTGCTACGAAGGGGCAAATTCGGAAATAGTTGCCTCGCAGCATCCCCTGCAGTCCCCGTCATGGCCGGAAAATGGATAGAATCGCGAACGGAGGAGTAGTAGGTCCTCGTTGGAGATCCTTGCCTTGAAGCCGTTGCATTATATTCCGCATTGGCTCGCGCAATGCTGTCGCGTTCAGTGTCGCTCTCGCTGTCACTATCCTCGGCATCCAGCACAGGCGTTATTCGGGGTTGTGAAGGCTCCGGGCGGGCGTTTTGATTCTGCGGAGGAATACGAGCAGCACTAGTTATTCCATCAGCGCCCCGCTGTCTCGACGCAGAAGATGCTTCTGAAGACGCGAAAGGTGTGCCGCTCCGGGTGGGGCTAGTTAAACCGATTGATGAAGTGGGCCTCGCATTTGCAGAACGGGGGGTATATGATGAGCCTGCGGGAGGCTGGCTGATATTAGGAGTTTGGCTTCTAAAGAAGCCTTTGATCGCTGTTTGTGCTTGTGAGAGGCTAGGTATAAAAGACGACGTGCGAGTTGGGGTTGGCGCTGGCGCCAACCTTGAAAGTTCAGCAGTCGATACATCAGGAGTCATTGCGCCTCTCAGAGTCATAATGCTGTCCGTAGACAAAGCGGGGGAAAATGCTGAGGAAGGTGTATATTCAGCGGTTGTGGCATCATCTTCTGAATTAGAGTAGGCATCGCCCTTTGAAGAAGAGACGGATGCTTCGTAAACATATGTATCCTTCGAACCTTGATAAATAGAATACCCTGCCGAGGGTCTCGAATTAGAATCGTATCTCACAAGTCGATTTTCAGGATTAATCTGGGAGTGAGAAGCGCTCGGGGGCTCGCTAGGAGCCGACGTAGTTTTACTCGGAGTGTTTTGAGGCTGATGCCAATTTCGACTATCAGTACTTTGACGCGGCCCAGTCAGCGGGATGGATTGATATCCACGGTCAAATGCAGCAGCAGTCGTTTGGGGTTGGGAATAAATAGACGAGCCTTTGAAGACTCGTACTGTAAAACCCTTGGGAATTTGCGGAGTGTAGCTCTTGTACTGGGTGAGAAAGATGGAACGGGACAGAATGAAAGGATGGTTCACCTTGCCATATCCTTGGTCCTGCCTTGAACTGGTCGTTGCTGAGGTAGAGAGCATCTTAAAAAAGTAAGATTTTCAGCATTGAGTTAATTGGAGCCAGTATATGGGTCTATATGTATTGCACAAGCGAAAGGCATGATGTATGCAACACGAGTAAGACTTGAGGTGATGCATGTGGCATTTGGCAATCCACACACCATCAGGGTCATCTGAGATGTTAGGTTGGAAGAACGATCGAGCTGGGATGCTATTGCGTATTTGCGCCCCCTGTGGGAGGGTTGCCTGCCAGTGCAATTAATGAACAGAACGTATCACACAGGTTCTGCGTGGTAGAATACTACGTGAAGATGGAGTCGTGTTTCAAAGACACGGTAGGGCGCCTGGTAAACCTATGTGTTGCTCGTATAACGTGCAGTAACAGGACAGCGGCGCCGATCATGAGCATGACCCAAAGGGTGGCCTAGCTTATCATCCATCCATCACTAAACGCATTACATAGGAATGATCTTGCACTCACTATAGTTACTGGCAGCTAACCAAGTACAACTGACGAGGTACCTCAAAGTGTAACCCACCATTTGTTCCAGATGCATTCGCGACCTACAGCCCCCGGAATGAGACCATAGCTCCATTTTTACTTAGTTGCCGTTCTGCAGGAGTTGTCGGTCGCGTGGCTATGAGGGTGATTAGTTCTGACCTAGAATGCGTATACCAATTCATTCAAATTCCTATGACTCGGATTAAGGGTAGACTTGGGGAGAAGGCGGTTATCATAAATTAAATTAAATTACTTCAGATGAGTATTACATAATTTCATCAGCATTCCAAACTGGCTCAGCAATTCTTGTTTTCGGAGTGACTGTGGTAGCAAAATGCATGCCCTTCGTCAAGAAATTCTTCCCCCGAGTGGTGTAGAGTTTGCTACAAGTTTGAAGTTGACACCGTCTACACTTGGGGAACTTCGGACACCCCCGAACGCGACGACGAGACACGAATTTGCAGCACGAGCCTTGTGTAACGTGGTCGTTGCACGATCCAACCTTCTTCGTATATTTGAACTTCGTGAAGAGCCAGCCTTATTCCATGTCGACGATGAGCGAGAGAGGCGGAAGGCGCTCAAATGTGCGGAGGCAGTCGAGGGCGAGGTAGAAATGGATGAGCAGGGAGAGGGCTTTGTGAATATAGCCAAGGTGACTCCTAGTTTGATTCATGTAATTCGTGCAGAAAACAAATTTTTGTCGTGTTCATGTGTTTGTGAGCAACGCTGACTGAATTGTCAACAGTCCACGGGCCAGAATGTCGACATTAGAACGGTTACCAAGTTCTATCTGGTGCGCGAGCATCGACTACATGGGATTGTCACGGGAATGGAGGGCGTTAAAATCTTATCAACACTTGAAGACAAGCTTGATAGATTGTTGGTGTCGTTCAGAGATGCAAAGGTACGTGGTTACATCTTGGAGACGAGTTTGAATGTAACCTGTAGCCAGATTGCGCTCCTCGAGTGGTCTACCGCCGTTCACGACTTAGTGACCGTGTCAATTCATACATACGAACGCGCGCCTCAACTGGTAAGTTGTTTTCATTCCTTAAATCCCACCGTGCTCATTATGTAGGTGTCGCTTGACTCTCCATTATATCGCGCCGAGCTTCGTGTGGACCCGGTTTCACGTTGTTCAGCACTCTCGTTACCAAAAGACGCTATTGCCATCCTTCCTTTTTATCAGACAGTTGAAGATGCTATGGACCAGGACCAGGCTCAAGCTAGGTTTGTTTCGCAGATATGTATGTCGACACGCGCTCACTTAATGCAGGGAAGTCCCATATGCGCCCAGTTTTATTCTCGACCTTCCTGTCGCAGTGGACCAAAACATCCGCAACGTCATCGACTTCGTGTTCCTACCTGGGTTCAATAAACCGACAATTGCAGTTCTTTTCCAAACACAGCAAACATGGACTGGGTATGTGACATTCTTGCTCCTTGTTCTTGCTCTTATATGCTCCCTTCAGTCGATTAAAAGAATTTAAAGACACCTCACGCCTTGTCATCTTTACGCTCGACATCATTGGACAGAGTTATCCCATAATCACGTCTGTGCAAGGACTGCCTCACGATTGTTTCGCCGTCCTGGCATGTGCACCCTCTCTCGGCGGTGTGGTGGTCCTTTCAAGTAACTCCATTATCTACATTGATCAATCCTCCCGGCGCGTCATTCTACCCCTCAATGGATGGCAAGCACGCATTAGCGACTTTCCTTTACCCACCCTCCCTGAAGACCAGCAAGACCGTTGCATCGCACTTGAAGGTTGCCACGCCACCTTTGTGGACGATAAAACGATCTTCATTATTCTCAAGGACGGAACAGTCTATCCTGTCGATTTCGTGATAGATGGGAAAAGCGTCTCAAAATTGACCCTAGGTGCTGCTCTAGTACAGACGACAGAGCCTACTGTAGTGAGGCGCATAACGGACACTCATGTGTTTGTTGGAAGCACAGTTGGACCCTCCATCTTGCTGGGTGCAGCACATGTGGAGGAGGAAATCGATGAGGACCAGGAAATGAAGGCTCCCACTGCCGTGGTACAGATGGATATCGATTATGACGACGACGAAGGTTTTTTTTTTTTTTTTTTTTTTTTGGAGCACTAGAAATTCCCTGAACTCGCTCTAGATTTATATGGTCCGTCAACTAAGAGCAACCAGGCGGCCCCGAATGGACATGCGAATGGCAAAACTGCGAAGAAAACCTGCACGGTTCTCAAGTTATCCCTCTGTGACTCGCTACCAGCTTACGGGCCGATAGCTGACATGACTTTCTCGCTTGCCCGCAACGGCGTAAGTCTTCGCCTCAAGACATTTCATTACCTATCTTATTTCATTTGGTGCAGGAACGACCTGTACCCGAATTGGTAGCTGCGACAGGGGCAGGATCTCTCGGAGGATTTACTGTTTTCCAGGTTAGATATTGTGTCTTTTTTAGATACCATTCCCCTGCTTACGCGCTATTGCAGCGCGATCTACCAATACGCACCAAGCGCAAACTTCACGCAATTGGTGGAGCTCGTGGGATGTGGTCGTTGCCAATCCGTCAAACTGTCAAATCCGGAGGCATATCTTACGAACAGGCCGTGAACCCGTACCATGCCGAGAACGACACACTTATCTTGAGTACTGATGTTAACCCTTCCCCGGGCCTGTCTCGCGTAAGTCTCTGTTCTGTGATATGAAGTCTTTAGATTTGAAAATGACATATCGAAACCATTTAGATCGCTACACGCGCTGCTAAGACTGACGTCTCGATCACTACCCGCATCCAAGGTACCACTATAGGTGCTGCTGCATTTTTCCAGCGGACGGCTATCCTCCATGTCATGACAAATGCTATCCGGGTTTTGGAACCTGGTACGCATTATCAACTCGAACCTTTGTGATCACGGTCTAAGCTCTTTTTAGATGGGACAGAGAGACAAATCATCAAGGACATGGACGGCAATATGCCTCGGCCCAAGATAAGGGCTTGTAGCATATCGGATCCCTTCGTCCTTATTCTGCGAGAAGATGACTCTATCGGTCTGTTCATCGGTGAGACCGAGCGAGGAAAGATTAGGCGGAAGGACATGTCTCCCATGGGTGACAAGGTTCGTCGATCAGTTTCCGCGCCTGCTGCACTCCTGTTTTACTTGCATTACAGACATCTCGTTATCTTACCGGCTGCTTCTATGTCGATTCTACTGGCCTTTTTGAACATAATTTGCATAACAGCGTCGCAATTAATGGCGCCACCACGACATTGCAAGCAGCTGTCAACCACGGAAATAGTGGCCAGTCGCTCATTCTCATTCGCCCTCAGGGTGTTATGGAGGTAGGCCAACTACTCTATCGGGATTTTGTTCAATAATAATCCTTTTCCATTTAGATATGGAACCTCCCGAAGTTGGTCTTGGTCTTTTCCACGTCCCTCATAGGCACGTTGCACAACGTTTTGATGGACTCTCATGATCCGCCTGCTCCATCACTTCCGCAAGACCCACCTCGAAAGCCACAAGATCTAGATGTCGAGCAAATATTACTTGCCCACATTGGAGAATCGGATCCTCGACCACATCTCTTCGTATGTTCATTCAGTGCTTCCTTATCTATGGGCCTGACATGCCTCCTTCGTGCAACAGGTCTTCCTGAGATCAGGGCAGCTGGCCGTATACGAAACTCTTGCCGGCGGTCAAGGGTCCGATCCTCCCACCACTGTCCGGGCATCAAGCCTCGATATCAAGTTTGTCAAGATTCTATCTAAGGCGTTCGAGATCCAACGGTCGGAAGAAGGCGAAAAAAGCATACTTGCCGAGCACAAACGCATCCTGCGCATGTTCATTCCTTTCGTCACATCGCCTACTCCAGGAACGACATTCTCGGGTGTATTCTTCACAGGTGACCGCCCGAGTTGGATCCTTTCCACTAACAGAGGTGGGATTCAGTTGTACCCATCAGGCCACAATGTCGTACACGCCTTTACCCCGTGTTCTCTCTGGGATTCGAAAGGTGACTTTTTGCTCTACTCCGAAGAGGTCCGTTATCCTACAGCTACAGGGTGCTTGGCGCTAATTAGAGATTCTAGGGCCCAAGTTTACTAGAGTGGATACCGGAATTCCATCTTGACGGACCTCTTCCGTCTCGATCTATTCCGCGTGGACGACCGTATTCCAACCTCATTTTTGATGCTTCTACATCGTTGATTGTTGCTGCATCATCCCTTCAAGCCCGATTTGCTTCATTTGACGAAGACGGCAATCAAGTATGGGAACCAGAAAGTAAGTGATCGAATCTGCCTTCAGCCAAAACCGCGAGGTTCATGTCCTGTCCTTTTCCCCAGCTCCCAGTGTTTCGGATCCTTTATGCGATTGCTCCACCCTAGAGCTTATATCGCCAGATATCTGGGTAACAATGGATGGGTGAGCTAAACAGTGACATTCGCGGAGCAGTATTGACTATCGGTACAGGTTCGAGTTTGCCACGAATGAATTCATCAATGATATGGCGGTTGTTATGCTTGAGACAGCCGGTACTGAGACAGGGAGCAAAGAGTTCATCGCTATTGGCACTACAATCAATCGCGGTGAAGACCTGGCGGCTAAAGGCGCTGTTAGTTTCTCTCTCTACTCATCAACTGCCACCGTAGTTCTGACCATATGGCCTAGACATATATATTCGAAATTGTGGAGGTTGTCCCGGACCCTGCTTTCTCGTCTAAAAGGTGGTACAAGCTTCGCCTGCGGTGCAGAGATGATGCAAAGGGTCCGGTCACAGCTGTCTGCGGTTTCAGTGGTTACCTCGTCTCATCAATGGGACAAAAGGTTAGTTGTGACTTGGGTTAATCCGTCCTGTTCCTGATCGAGGTCCGCAGGTCTTTGTTCGTGCATTTGACTCAGATGAACGTCTGGTTGGGGTTGCCTTCATGGATGTAGGGGTTTATGTGACATCTCTGCGAACTCTGAAAAACCTGCTGTTGATCGGTGACGCAGTCAAAAGTGTCTCCTTTGTTGCTTTCCAGGTTAGTCTGCACGAGGGATCGGCTCAGAGTCACTGACGTATGTCGTTATAGGAGGATCCGTACAAGCTCGTCTTGCTAGCCAGAGATGTGAGCAGAGTCTGCGTCACTGGGGCTGACTTTTTCTTTGCGGGCAACCAATTGTCAATAGTAACGTGCGACGAGGAAGGTGTCGTCAGAATGTACGAGTACAACCCGCATGGTAAGATCATTGCTTTTTAGGCTTGTTAACTTTCTAAATCATGTTCAGATCCTGAATCAAAGGATGGGCGCCATTTGCTCCTTCGCACGGAATTTCATGGCCAATCTGAATACCGTGCTTCAACTCTTGTTGCACGAAGGTCTAATGATGATCCTGACATACCACATGCCAAACTTATGACAGGTACGCCCTAGTGATTATGCCGTTCATGTTCCGATCTGACAATCGCTCAGGGTCTACTGACGGTACTCTAAGCTGCCTAACCCCCGTCGACGAGCAGGCGTTTAAACGGCTGCAATTGCTTCACGGCCAACTAACTCGAAACGTCCAGCACGTAGCGGGTCTCAATCCCAAAGCCTTCCGGTATGCATCATGTCCCTAAGTTATCTTGTCATTTCTTCATGTTGTTTCTTAGAATCGTACGAAACGATTTCGTTTCAAAACCGCTTTCGAAAGGAATTCTCGACGGCAATCTTCTTTCTCACTTTGAGGCGCTGCCGATATCCCGTCAAGTTGAAGTTACACGTGAGATAGGAACGGAACACACGACTGTACTGAGAGACTGGATAGGACTGTGTGGTGCATGGTAGTCTCCACACCTTTTTCGTATGACATAAGGCCTGCTTCGTCCGCATATAATTTTAAAACATTTCACATCCAGCTCGCTTGAACTTAAACCAGATGAATGACTAACCATCGCTCTTGCATCCGTTCTCTAACTTTCGTGCCTCATTGGCCTCTGAGTACTTTAGATACCGTATGATTCAATTCCCATCCTCGAAACTTGTGTTCTTTGGACCTGAGGAACTTATTTTGTGGGCCTTTGTGATGAGGATATGACGTCTTTTGCTAGCCGGTGGTCGCCATCTTGCGTACATCAATGTCGTAATCGAAATGGATTTCTTACAAAGACAGGTGTATAAAGAGACGGTTATTCCCTTCTCAATCCTAACGATGACACAGGAACAAATTACTCTGTATACGGCACAGGTATGTGATCTGCGCCCTTGTCGTACTATCTAGTCGAACTTCACTCATGTCGCTCATCCATCAAGGTCTGCCCCTATGCCCATAGAGTGAGTCCCAGGTTTACCCAAAGTGATCCATTTTTTGAGATTCTATCCAGGCTGAACTTGCCCTTGAAGAATCTGAGCTCAAATATACGCGTTTTGAAATTGATCTCCAGAACAAGCCGGAATGGTATGCTCCACGAGTGAATCCCGCAAGCAAGGTACAAGATCCAAGTACTTCAGGTATTGGAGCCTTATCCAGCTTCTTCCTCTCAGGTGCCTGCTATCACATACGGTGGCCCCTCAGCCCCACCTGCTGACCCATCCCCCGAGTCAGAAAAGCTGGCCGAGTCCCTTGTTCTCCTAGAGTTTATCGCAGACGTTTCCGGTAAACTCTTGCCCAAGGACCCTGTTCTACGCGCCAAGGCGCGCTTCTTCATCGATACTGTTTCCAACACCATTGGCTCATCCTTTGGAGCTACATTGATTCGTGGTACAGAACCCATCGAGAAGCTTTTGGCCTCCGTCGAAAAGATCCAAAGTCTTCTGCCTGCTGAAGGATACGCCGTTGGCTCCGAGTTCACCATTGCCGATGCGGCACTGGCACCTTTCCTTGCAAGGGCTGAAGTTATTCTCGAGAACGACATTGGAGCTTTTGATGAGGGTACAGGCCCAAAGACTTATGCAATCCTCAATACGGACGCTAAATTCGCACGCTATCGCAAGTACTGGGCAGATATCAAAGGTAGAAAGAGCTATCAGAAGACATTTGCTCCAGTTCGTCTACTTATTTCCTCTGTCGCTCCTTTATATTCACCAACCAAATCGCCCTAGGAGGTCATCAAAGCCCGGTTCGCTCAGCGGGCCACCGATTTCCGCGCTCAGCGACAAGGAAAAGCTGCTCAATGAAGTGACTGAACCTGGAAAAGTCAGAAATATAGCAACAATGTATTTCTTTTCGAGGATGTATAATAGACTCTTCATTGCTGTACGGTACAAAAAATTACGTCATTGATAAGGTTCCTCGATACAGAGCGCTTGAGCCATTCTCACCAATATCACTTCCAGCTCTTAAAATAAGTCGACGGACGAATAACCTTTCGCCATGTAGTGCTTGCAAGTTTGAATATCTGCTTACTTGATGATTTATTAGTGTCTATCTGAGTAATCCTTCACCTTAGGATTGCTCGCTTCCCATCATCGACCGAGGGACGAATACCTTGCGGAGGGATTCCGTCTTCCGCCAACCAGTTTTTGTCATCTTGCATACCTCGGTCTTCAATATTCAATGGTGGCGATTAGCAAGGTCTCTTTATAAGTTACATCGACAGACATGAAGAAATGCACATACATTCCTTTTGCCCCAACGATGGCACAGCAATAAATTACTCTGTATACGAACATGGTATGTAAATCATGTCATCTGAGTCGGTACAGTTTTGCTCAACACACTAATATGGGCCAACTATCTAGGTCTCCCCTTTTGCTCATAGGGTGAATCCAGAATGATCTAGCGTTGCCAGCTTTTGACCCTCTATTCAGGCTGAACTCGCTCTTGAAGAATCTGAGCTAAAATATACGCGTTTTGAAATTGATCTTCAGAACAAGCCCGAGTGGTATGCTCCACGAGTGAATCCCGCAAGCAAGGTGCGAATCAGAGTATTTCAGGTATTTGAGCCTCATCCGCCTTGTTCATTTCAGGTTCCAGCTATCACATACGGTGGCCCCTCAGCATCACCTGCCGATCCATTTTCGGAGTCAGAAAAGCTCGCCGAGTCTCTCGTCATCCTAGAGTTTATCGCAGATGTTTCTGGTAAACTCTTGCCCAAGCACCCTGTCCTCCGTGCCAAGGCTCGCTTCTTCATCGACGCTGTTTCTAACACCATAGGCTCGTGCTTTAGAACCACACTGATTCACAGTACAGAGCCCATCGAGAAATTCTTGACTTCCATCGAAAAAATACAGAGCCTTCTTCCTGCTGAAGGATACGCTCCGGGCTCTGACTTCACCATTGCCGATGCAGCGCTCGTGCCTTTTCTAGCGAGAGCTGACGTAGGAGCTTTCGATGAGGGTAGCGCAGCACAGACTCTTGCGATCCTCAATACTGAAGCTAGATTTGCGCGTTATCGGAAGTACTGGGCAGAAATTAATGAGAGAGCAAGCTACAAGAAGACGTTCTCCCCAGTTCGTACCATATATTCCATCCGTTTTGATCTTATTTAATACCTTGATCATTTCAGGAGGTCGTTAAAGTCGGGTTTGCTCAACGGGCTGTTGGTTTCGCTCAAAAGTTTCGCACTCGAAACCATGGGACGTATTTGTTTTTGCGTTTGTATAATCTTAATCGCACGGCATGATTAAGGTTCAAGTTGAAGTAAGCGAGATGTGCTTCTCTAGTTCGAAATGGCCTGTGCGTGTGTGAGGAACACGTTTCAACTTCCCATCCACCATGTCCTACTTGCCTAGTGTTAAATTGTCTGGTGAAGAAATCCGCAAGGCTGCTAGTGAAGCATTTATAATTTTGAAACAACGCGGGTTCCAGGCATGTCTTGTTGGCGGTGCTGCGTGCGCCATGTATGGAATGAAACACAGAGAACCCAATGTACGACATTATTTCTGAAAAATTTTCTGCAGAAGCATAACCTGGAATGGTCAGGACGTGGACATTCTCGTCATGACCGAAAAGGATACTGAAGAAATAAAACGCCTCATTTTCAGTTCGAATGACAAGTTCTATCTCGTCCCATCTACGAACCCACGAAACACATACAAAGTACTGTGGTTTACGCTTAGTGTCGGACGCTCATGCAAGGTCGACATTCTCGTCCCTGGCATTATGAGCATCCCCAAGGTCCCCTCAGCGCATATATCATATGTCAAAAACTTCAAGAATATACCCATCGCCCCATTTCTTGTGGTGCTTCTCCTCAAGTTGAGGGCTTGGACTGATCATAGCGTGGATAATAGAAGCCGCATGAGGGCAAAGGTGCCGGTGGATATCAGAGATATCGAGGAGCTACTTGAGATAGGAGTGAAGGTGTACAAAGCTCATCTTGACAAAGAGCCTTGGTTACCAGAATCGTTCGTTCGTGAGTCGAAGGAACGTGTGCGGCGGTATACCATAGGACGTACTTGGGTGAAGAAATCCTGGGAACAGTTGGGATTTATCACGCCTAGCTCTCGTGGCGTGGGTAATAGCTACCAGGCGACCCTACTTAGCTTGAACTCCTTGTCCATTTGGGATGATGTTGATTTTTAGGTATATAATGATGTCATCAAGTACCATGATACTATCTATAGACATCATATATATAATGCTGCATGTGGCAATGGTCATGGAGAATGGTTCATGCACCATCATCACTTGAAAGTCTTATAATGACCTTGCTGCACGAATCAAGGGCTCGCTTCCACAGTTCTGAGGTGTTCATCGTCTTCTCGTCCCCTATTATGATCAAAGCCAGACGAGCACGAGTCCACATAACATTCAATCGCCTCGCATCTTCCAGGAACCCAATGTCGCCGTCTGCGTTAGAACGGACAGCAGAAAATATTACTATGTCACTCTCGCGACCTTGATATGCATCCACCGTCGAGCAAGAGACGTATTGGGGAAGGCGGGACTTCAAGAGTTGGATCTGCTTTCGGTAGGGGGTGAGTACGGTAATCTTCAAATCTCCCAAAGAGATTCGGGTTGCATAAGAAAGACCAGGCTGTCCTTCTTTGGGTGTCGTAAGCAAAGGTATTATCTGTGTCACAAGGTTGACTTGGCCCTCATTGCTTTTTGACATTCCGCCCATGTCTTCTTCAGTAGAGCATTGAATAAATACTGTAGGTACGAGGGAAACGCCACGGAGAGGCCAAGGGAAAGAAGACGTTGCGAGCACACTCAAAATTTCGTCAGTGTTGGCGAGGCCAGTTCGAAGCCTGTCATCGTAGAACTCCTTTGAGGGAAAGGACATGAGTTCAGCTGGAGAGCGATATTGCACATCCAGCATAGTTTTACGCATGCGAGGGCTCTGTACATGGAGCCAGAGACGTTCCATCAATGACACGTCGAATTCCAAAACAGAACCCATCTTTCTGACAGTCGGACGGAGTTGAACGCTGTAATAAGCAGAGAATTCAGAGCGTTTCTAAGTCGACTTAACTTGAACTCACTGGTCTCCGACGAGAATGGCTTGTTTAATCCCTTTGACCAGAGGAATCAAGGCGCCTGGTTCGGTCACCTGGGATGCTTCGTCTATGATTGCGATATCGAAGTTGACTTTCCGCAATGTCCCTAATCCGGCGCCTGCACAGAACACATCAGTTCAATGGAACATCGAAATAGACGTGGAGATATATATATACCTGCACAAGTAGTGAAAACTAATATTGCTGCCTTGACTCTTTCCTGAGCTTTCTTTGCAAGGCGGTTATTCTCATTTGTGTCGCCTCCGACCCTTGCATCGACAGTATAATGCCTTAGATTCTCATTGACTTTGGATTGGTCAGTTGCGACACGTAAGATCTGTTCCTCT
This sequence comes from Tephrocybe sp. 9980TJB, assembly GCA_018220975.1. Classification (NCBI taxonomy): domain Eukaryota; kingdom Fungi; phylum Basidiomycota; class Agaricomycetes; order Agaricales; family Lyophyllaceae; genus Tephrocybe; species Tephrocybe sp. 9980TJB. The sequence continues at coordinate 66,400 of JABAJU010000060.1, forward strand.
GGAATAAGGTTCTTGGTATCGTTGATAGCAATAAACCTCTCCAGTACATTGTCGACAGCTACATTAACAATCGTGAAGATATGAGTCAGTCTACTAGCCCCGCTACTGAAATGCTCTCACCATTATGAGTGGATGCTGTCATCAATATCTTTGGCAAGTCGGCGTTATTGGACTGAGCTTTTCTCAGGATGTCTTGAAGGATTTCAACAACCACAGTAGTTTTTCCCGTCCCTTATACATTTGTCAAACCGAGATCGAAACAAAGACAGTTATTTGCATACCTGGGGGTCCCCAAATCAGAGAGATGGGCGAATCACACGATTTCACGGCCATAATCTGACTTTCGTTTAATCGACTGCTGGGTTGAGGCTCGGCTGGACCAGTGATCTGAGCAGTTGACGAATCAACCTCACCAGCCGTGACGACCTCTGAGTTTGTAATAATGTCATGAAAGAGGCAGCATTCCTGTCCTTCCTGTAGAAGACGTAGGACTGCATCCATCATAGCCCTTGAGGTAGCTATCACAGTTCAAAGTAAGAAAAGCTCAAACAAAATTTGAGGCACTTACCAATGATACCTGCGTGATACATATTCCAGTCCATACGTTCCAGCTCGGGTGGAGGTGGATGTAGTAGAAGGATTTTCAACTCTCCCTTCAAAGCTTGAACGACGACACCGTCAATCACAGGTGTTTCTATCCATCGATTAATGGCCTTGGATTTTGCTTGTAATCGAACGTGAGAGTGCAAACGCACTTCGCTCCTGGTGTCGATCCGCACAATGGCTTTCACGTGGTCAGGTTCATCCGCAACAAATGACAATGTCACTTGTGTTGGAGGGGTTCTTTGCCTTTTTGGCTTTCCATCGTCGTCACATGGGCACTCGTTTGCAGCATCTTCAGCCCGGTCGAAGGCAACAGAAAGCGCAAACTTGTACCCGTATTTCATCGCTGGTGTGAGAGGGGCGCTCGCAGCATTTAAACGAGAGTCGTTGAGAACGAGAAGGATTTCCTGGGATACGTGTTGTGATCGAACACTGTGTGCTGCTAGATTCAAAAGATCAAAGTATTGCTCTACATCCAGATCAGCAACGGCCTTAGCGACTTTTTCGAGTGCAACAAGGACGGCGAATCCCAGTGAATTTGCGCATCGAACGAGGTTCCGGCAAACAGTGTGTGCCATATGTGCAATGGCTGGGTGAAGAGAAGTATCTTCTTGCGGGATAAACTGCTTTAACAACGTGAATGCCAAAGGCGGAAACATTTCAATCCAATCTTCCAGTGCATCACAGTCTAGAGGCTGTTGGGTAAGGGCAAAACTGAAGATGAAAAACATTTCATCTTCTGCATGATAATGCGAGGCGAAAGCCATAATTTTATAGAGTTCTTGGACATTTTTCCCAAAAAGGTGAGTATGCATAGACTCCTGAGTATGGTGTTCGTAGTTGGGAGATGGCGGTATAGTCCCAGGAAGAGGATCGACGGTGTCAGCGTCGGACTCTGGAATGTCTATCCTTGAGAATGGAATGCCCATCTGCGGAAAGAACGAAGGAAGAAGTGGCTGGTTGTCAGGATCCTTCCAGTTCACGTTTCGAAGGTCATTGAGCTCATAGGGTGCCGCTTGCCGCTGAAAACGGGAAATAACTTGTTCTGTTGCGACACTGAATAGTCGTTGTATGTTAATATTTTGAAAATATCTCTCAATTTGACTTACTGTTCAAACCATAAATCGAAGAGCTGATGCGCTACACGATCTCGATTGGAGACGACATGGATCTCGACTGACAAAATTGGTGTCGTTCGAATACGTCCAATTTGCTGAACACATGGGCAAATGAGTAACTTTAGACAAATAGATCAATCCACGCCGCGTACTTTTTGCACAACTGCTGAAATTTTCTGCAATGCAATACTTGCAGCTACTTCAAAACCACTGCTGAAGGGTCGACGGCTTATAAAGATGAACGTGTCACCAATGTGTTTGTTATACAGTTGGAAATGTGTATCGCTCATATGCAGACGATATCCAGCAGTACAAGGCCTGTATCCTGGCAATGCGGTAGCTGTGTCTGGCATGAAAGAGCAGACCACAACGTTCTCATTGACATCAGGGTCCTCACCCCATGCCATCGCACCCCTCATGAATATTCCAATTGAAAATCGCTTCTCAGTCTGCTTATAATTCAGCTATTGCGCCCTAGATTGAAAATGCACTCACTTGAAAGACCAGTAACTTCCTTGTGAACTCCTGCGTCCCTATTCGAAGAAACTCAAAGAAAGTAGTCAGACCCTGTGTCTTCGAAGAATACAGCCGTTGAATAGAAAACGGGCGATCGAGGTCCCTTTGATATAGATCCCAAAGGGTGAGGATGTCAGAGCGGATTAAGGAGTTCCAGACATATGGATGATTCTTGAGAGATAGGCCAAGGGTAGCAGTGAGCGCATGTTTTTCTTGTGCACTCAAGGCAGACATATCCAAATGTTTTATGTATGGAGTGAGATCCTTAATGTTGTGCTTGCGAGCAACCAACAATAAAAGGTTGAAAAGCTCATACTCCGATATAGCACTTTGTCGGCTTTGAAGCAAAGATAAAAGCAGTTCTTTTGCTTCCGATTCAGTGTCCACGCCGGCAAGTTGCTCTCGAAGAGGTAACTGAGCCATGAACTCCTCCGCAAATTCCTCCCTGTCAGCTTCTAGGAGATCTAAAATATAGGGCTCGGGGTCCAGCCGGTTGGGCGGATTTGTCAAGCGATCGGGAATTTTGACCTGAGCTCCGTCAACCGATTGTGAATGTAGGGCATTCAGTTCCTGGCATTCACGAGATAGTGCACCATCGGGACTGGCACGAACCCATTTTGCGTGAAGCGCGGATACCCTTGCAACCCCAGCCCTGGTGATCGTTAGCTAAAGAGCTAGATACAAGGCTTACACCTACCCGCTATAGAAGGCAAAATGCTTGACAAGATCTGCCCGACTGATTGACTTGCTCGTATGTTCTTTATTACCCGGATAATCGTAAGACTGTTGACTTAGGTTAGAGCGGGTTGCTCAAGAGATAGGATGAACATTACATACTTGTACAACTGTTGCAGGCATTATGTCTTTGTCCCAAAAGACAAAATACTCATCCCCTAGACACAACTTGTTACCGCTAAATCAGGTACTGGAATTACGTCACTGACCATCAAGGTCTCCACCGCTGCTCATAGATGGTGCAGAATGATGCCCAGGGCGCGCAACTGACGCAAAAACTACACAATCCACGAGATGTGAAAGTTTTTCATGATGCACAGCTCTCAATTTTAAACAGTCGCCTTTCAATCACTCAGTCGATACCTTGAATACAGGAACGACAAGAACATACCAGGATGAAGGCATGGGTTTCGTACTACTATCACATCTCCATGAATGGCAGTCGAAGGTCCACCACGAGCTGTCATAATGCGGATATGGACTTGTCCCTCCTTAAGCACTTGGTATGGATCGCAGACGCCGAAGAGCCTTCGGGAATCCCGGACAAAGATCGGAGCTTTCGACCGACCCTTCTCATTCTTGAACTTCGCCGTTTCGGACAACTGTCGTCGCCGAACCTTTGCTGATACATCCGGATCGTCTAAGCCATCCAACAGAACCTTCTCTGCAAGTTCATGATCCCCGATTGCGAAAAGAAAATCGATCGCTTTCACAGGATCGATGGAGGCTTGTTTGATCCAAACAAAATATTGTTTTTGTTTAGCGCACAATTTCTCGTTCGTGACGCCGAGGCTGGACAAAAGAACAATGACGTCGTTATTCAGGCGGCCAAAGGTGTACGGTTTGGAATAATTGACTAGGGAAAACGTCTTGTCTGTAGTCGTTGTAAACTTCTTCATGCTCTTTCGAAACTGGACAAGATGTTTCGTCTCCTTGTCAAGGTCCGGATGTAGCATCAAGACACCTTTGTAGCCCAAGTACCTGGCCACAAACAACTTCAGAGCAAGGGAATAAAACTATGAGTGTAGACACATACCGTATCTGAAAAACCGACGGCGTATATCTCACACCCCTGATAATGATTTTCTTTGCCCTGCTGACTTGCACTGCAAAGCGTTGAGACATGAGCCCACATCCGTCTGAAAAAATTTCATCGCCAGACTTGATATCGGGGATATCTGCGATATATCGCGGGTCGAGGTTCCAGTCGAGCCGAGCCTCTGAGAAAAGAAGGCCAATGCGTTTTGCCCCTAGGTTTAAGTCAGAACCTTGGCGCCTTCAAATTACTGGAAACACAAGTACGTTTGGCAATGTTCATAATTCGACCATAATCTCCTAATGCATAGATTCGGTCATCAAGCTCCTTATCAGTAGTAGCCTCTCGCACAAAACACGATCTCCCTCGCTTTCTAAGCATCAGTATCTTTATCGCCTGAGATCGGGAGCAAACCTCACCAGCTGGCTGTTACTGTGATGATAAAAACGATATTGGACTCCATTGAGGAAAACGCCAGCCTTAAGCAGTCGTTCAATGTATTCGCCTCCTTCGCGGAGAGTGGATTCAGGCAATCGAAAATTCCCAAATGAAAGGAGGATGAATTTGGCGGGGTCATCTCCGCGTAAGATTCGGTTCTCTGGAAACTTTGTGCTCTGTAGGGTGATTTTTTCTGCTGTGAAAGTAATCAGTTTTCCGTGACCTGGACGGCTGTGCAGGACACCTGGCGGTACGGCGAAGGCCCAAACCTCGTCATTTTTTGCAGGGTTCTCTCTGAGAACATGAACATGTGGTGCCATGGTAGCAGAAAGGACCCCTCAAAGCCTGAGAAAATTTGGGCGTCTTTTCGAACCTCATCCTTAGCCGTAGCATCTCCGAGTCCTCCATCACACAAGCTCTACTTCCTACCATTCATGAAAAGAAAAGTCTACATTGTTGGACCATCGGTGAGCAATCTTTTCGAATAATTGTTCTACCCTGACTCGCTGCCACACGGTGAAGTCAACGGGTAAAACCACCCTAGTGAATCTACTCGCACAGAAACTTAATGTACAAGGGCCCGCATTGGTGAAGGAGGTTGCACGGGAAGTAATGGGGGCTCAAGGCTTTAGTCGCATTGATGTGGGGTCGTTGAAAATGCAGCAAGCCATACAGATGGCACAGCTGGAACGAGAAAGCGAAGGGGAAGATTGTCCTATACAAATCTGCGATAGATCAGCCGTCGACCCCATTGTCTACGCTGTGCTCACCTCAACGACCATCGAAGAAGCCCAACACCGTCGCCACGCTCTGACAACTGTGCCCGAATTTCAACCCACCCTCGAAAAATACCGTCAGTCTACCTTCCTTCTACTTGCACCTGTCACCGATTGGTTGAAGGACGATGGTATTCGCCTTGTGGAGAAGCAAGCGCAGTGTTTTGAAGTCTTCAAATCAGAGCTTAAGGGATTGAGAATTGACTTCCAAATCCTAGGAGCAGATATGAGACTCATTGAAGAGAGGCTTGTAAAGGTGCTGGGGTTGCTAAGGGTGTGAATAGATGGGATTAATTGGCGTTATTGAATGAATATCTTCGCTATAGCTGTACATGTTGACTCCATATATCCGAAGATTAGATCGATTACAAAACTAACTTCATAAATAATAATCAGTTGAGCTGATAGACGGGAGTTAAGGAAATAAAGATCACTTACTGAGCCATTTACTGTACGCCTCCCGATGGCAAACTTCGGAACACCAGACTGAGATAGCAGAATGATAGAAGTTCGAAACAAAAGTTTTTGGACCCCGCTGATGCAAGTTCATAACGCGTTCCTCACTGCGCCAGTCACCCACACGTTTCTGCCACTTTCTGCGCTATGAACTTGGGCTCTGATCATATTAGTATGCCACGAGAGCCGAAATCGTTGCCTCCAAATACTTCTAACATTGAATCTCGTTCTGAACTTGAAGAGACTGGTTCAGTGTCTCCTCCCAAACTGGATAATTTGAAAGTAACCTTGGCTACCTTCGCTTTTTCGGCCAGCTCACCAGTGACTGATACTCGAGCAACATCTCGTCTGAGAAAAAGGCGTGTTTTTCCTGAGGCCGATGAAAGTCGCGAATCGGTTAACGTGGAGGACGTTCCATCAGACACTGGCACGTCGACGCCTAAGAAGAAGAGACGTGTACGAGGATATGCAGATCCTGCGACATATGCACATCTTCAAGGTCTTCCAGACATCCTCGCTGATAACCTTGACAGTGAGATATCTTGTCGCATGCCCATGATTGAAACTTCTGACAGCCCTTTTGCTAGTTCTTTTCTGTGGCATAAAGTGACCTATGTCTGCCGTTTCAACTGAAATTAGCTTTAAACCTTTTTCATCCTGTAGCCCTGGGCAGAAGTCCGCAACGATTGGCCACCACTACGCACATCACTCAAATCATTTATGGGATTGTCTATATCAGTCCGGTGTGTTCTTTCCGTAAGACTAGCTACCAGACCCCTCAGACCCCTTGTCAGGTTTTACTCCTACCAAGCTTCCTGCAGAGGAAGATCACACATTACCCGAAAGATTTGCACTGGGACTAGTAAGTTGTTGACTATATATGTACGATTCGGCATGCGCAAACGTCGCTAATTAACATTCAATAGACAAATCTTGTTGAACGCCCTACAGCTGAGGTAGAGAACATTTTCATGCTTATTTTTCACTTTTGACGATTATTCGCAGCAAAACGAGCTGTCTTCGAATGAACAAGCTGCAAGCGTACCTGATCTGCTTGCAAAAGTGGCACGGTATCGCCCTCGTGTCGTGTGCTTTCTTGGCTTGGGTATAGCGCAGACGTTTCAAAGCCAGCTCATCTTCAAGTCCACGGTTAGTCGTTACTCGCCTCAATTCTGATTCTGATTTATATAAAGACGGGTGAACGATTGTTATTATGTTAGGGCCCAACTAAGGTAAAGGTGAAAAAATCGGCACTTGGATTGCAAGCCTACAAGATGACGTATTCAAGCACTGAGAGTAGTGCTTCAGATATCTGTGAGGCCCAACGTTTATGTGAAGCTACCCTAAACAAAACATACTGACATAATCACCCGCAGCTGAAACATTGTTTTATGCGCTACCAAGCCCGTCGGCCAGAGTCGTCATTCCTCAGGCACGTGTTCTAGAATATGGCGCGCACCAAAGCTTTTTTAATACCTCCAACAGAAAAAGGGAAAAATAGAGCTGTTCGTGAAGCTGAAAGCGTTTCTTAATCAGCTGAAAGAAGAAGACTTTCGCACTGATGATTTACACACAATTGTTTTTCCAAGTCCATCAATGGCTGCAGAATAATTCAATTTTCTTAGATCATGTCAATCTGGGCGATCCACGCATTTTGTAGAAAAGACATCAAATATACCCTCCTAAAGTCGTGATAAATCTCTGTCCCCGAGGTTTTCAAAGTGCTTTTTAACCCCGTTTTCCCAATCATCCCAGCATATTGCAAACAATACGCTATCCCGCCCAAGTGCACTTCCACGGTCTTTTGCGGCCTCTTTCCCATCTACCCCCTTGGGAAGATAGTATGTCCATCGAGAAATACCTTCCATCTTCGCTCCCATCCTTAACGCGCCCCTTATGCTCGCCTTATTATTGGGCGATGTAGTCCATGCCACACGACGAAATCCCATGCCTCCTTTTGACGGAGAATCAAGAAAATATCGAAATAGAGCTCCCAGCGCGTTGAAGGCTATGAACGAGTCTTGAAACGCTGGGAGAATGACCAGAGGCGTTATTTCGACCGTGCGATTGCCGGGACTGCATCTGAATATCCCAATGATACCTGCCAGATGCGTCTTGATATCCCCATTGCTGTCTTTCGTCTTGTCGATGATGGCGAAGAGGACATTCGCACGATCTACGAGAATGAACTTCTCGAAGAAGGATAGGAAGGATAGATAAGAAGAGAACGCCCAGGGTAGGTAACGACCTAATTGAGGTGCACATTCGCAACCAGAAAAGAAGGCGTTACCGTGGATGGAGGGGATGAAGGGTGTTAATTTGACGCGAGTGGTCTCTAGTGTTGATGGAAGAGGGAGATTGAAGTTTACGGCAGGGTCTGAGCTGCAATCGTCTAGCAAGGATACGGGATGTTTAGAAACCATTGTCGTGAAAGTTGCAAACTTGGAGAAAGCTTTTAATTTCAGGACTCAGGAACGCAATACTCGGGTCTCATGGCTTTGAAACAATCCATCTGAAGGACAGGATGGCCGATGTATCATAGTTACATAGTTATTCAATGAAGTAAGAGATCCAGGAAACAGGGCCTGTTTATGTATCGCCGAGTATTTTGATTTTGACTCTTTTGAGAATGCCACCATTGTTACATCATATCGCAACTTCGTCGATGCTTGACGTTCTTGGAGACTTTCCTTCATAATCATCCTTCTGCATTTCCTGGACCGAGTATGTACCAACCAATCAGAGATTCATTCTATGTCATTCAATTTCCGTGATTGGCGCAGTCCTTCGACCATGACACGAGCCAACTTTCGGAGTACTGCGGACCCATGATGCTTTCAGTCCTTGGAAATGATGTGATTGCCAGAATTGCATTAGCTTCTTTCTTCTTTAACATGCACTATCATGGGCAATAGCAGCTCACGCGCACGGCTGAGCAACTCGGCTCGAACAACTGTAGCGGTACTTCCTTGCACCAGAACTCTCCGGCGGAGACTCGCAGATCTTGTCATGGTTGTGACAACGTGTTTAATACTGCGACAACTCCTCCATCTTTCAGGATTCATTACTGGGGGTACGCCGCCGAGAAAGGCAGGCTACAAGCTTCCTACCTGCAAGCGTGTTGGAAGAGTTGACGACGAGACACCGATATCTACGCACCACGTGCATTCTCCTGATGGATTACTCTATGTCAATCCTGATGGTATTCACCCCATTCTTGCCTTTATCAGGAGCGGAGAGGATGAGTGGGATAGGAAGCTTGATAGAGCCAGTCGAACGCTAGAGGATGCAGTAAGAGAGTATAAGAGGCGATACAGGAGAGATCCGCCAGCTGGATTTGATGACTGGTGAGCTACTGCTGGACATACATTTTACTGACATGTTTGAACCATTGACCGCATAGGTGGGACTTCGCTCAAGAGATGGAAGACCAACTTCCTGACGAATATGACTCGATACATCGAGCGCTTGAGCCATTCTGGGGCATCAACCCTGAAGATCTTGCAAGGATACAGGCTGCACAAGAAACAATGCAAGACACATTTATACTCGCAAAGAATGGGACTCATGATACAAATCTCGTTGGTACATCGTTTTCGGATCCTGAACGATGGGAGCAGAATCACCTTCTTCGTGGTTCCGAAGAGATCATAAAGCTTCTCGATCCCGTCGAACCTGCTTTGCGCCCATTCCGTGCCGTCTTCTCCCCTCACCCAGAACCTAGCTTGCTGTCAGATTATCATGTCAGGAAAGCATTCCTTGACGCGGCAGCCGCGAGAAAATGTGAGTAGTTGGAGGATGTTCTGGAAAGGTCGACCATTGTCCTCATTGGTCTCCTCCAGACATCAACATCTCAGCCTTACCAGATGTTCAAGACCTCGGATTTGCATCAGCATGTACTCCAGGATTGCCAGGAAGACCACAAAAGATACCATTGCAGCCCGCGAGTACACCACATACGTCATCTAAGCAACGGACCTTCATCCATAACCATCGCTCATCCATGGACCCTTGTCGGAACCCCCACTTGTTTACGCAGCATGCACATTACATTTCTAAAAACAACACTATCTCATCTCAGCCTACCCTAGCGGCTCACTTCTCATTTAGCAGCACTCCTCTTTATCACGATATTCCACTACCATCACTATTTGGAGGCGTCGCCGACGAACCTGCTAATGACAACCTCCTGGAGTGGGAAAATAAAACAGACGAACGTCTGTTCTGGCGAGGGAGTAATGTGGGCATGGTGAACAGCCCAGAGATGCGATGGATAGACGCGCATCGATCTCGTTTGGTTACATGGGTAAATGATCTGAATGGGACTGCAAACCTGTTGGTTCCAGGGCACGTCGAGGACGAGGGATGGCAGAGAGTCGGGGCGGGGACGCTGTTGAAGAAGGCCTTGGTTAACCCGATGCTGCTTGACATTGCATTTTCGGGGAGGCCAATGGGATGTGACTTCCAGTTTTGCAGGCACATGGAGACGATCTTTGAATGGAGGAAGGAGCGCGATAATTACGAGAAAGAGGTAGAGAGCCACAAGTATATTCTCGATGTGAGCTTTCTTTCTCTTTTGTGGCATTGTGCGCCGCTGATTGGGTGAAATTTGGTATTAAGGTCGATGGTAAAGGTCCTTCGGCAGACTTTAGAAAGTTGATGGCCTCCAACTCTCTCATTTTCAAGGCCACGGTATTTCCTGAATGGTACGTGTCCTTTACTGACTCGTTCTTCCGACTAATCGAAATTTATTATCAAGGTGGCTGGATAGATCTCAGCCATGGGTGCATTACGTTCCCGTTCAGGTCGATCACTCCGATATCTACGACATAGTATTGTTTTTCCGTGGAGGCTTGTACGGCGAAGACGATCATGACGAGCTCGCGAAGCGGATAGCGTATGCAGGCAAAGAATGGACTAAAACGTTCTGGAGGGAGGAAGACATAACAATTTATCTTTTTCGGTGCGATTTATTCCATCATGTATAACAAATTCTGAACCTTGGATGTTGATGACAGGCTTTTGCTGGAATATTCACGTGTAATGAGCTTAGACAGGGATGCTTTGTCGTACATACCCAAGGGTAATGTTCATAGCCGATAGTACGCATCTCTTGGTGCATTGAATTCGTTGCCTCTCGCATGTTCGCAAGCGCCTTTTGGTGACCTTGACGTTATGCGACGTTATGAATACGCTATTCCTTGCTTCCTCAACGATACTGGGCTCCCTTAGGCTTTCTTTTTGCAAGTGTCATCAAATGTTATAGAAGCAGCAAGACTTGCCGTTAGGTACTTTCCAAAGGTCTTGTAGTCCCTTTGGTCATTCGGCTCGTCAGATGATGCAGGCAGCCTGCGGCGATTGACTCAGCAGACATCTGAATGATATATACCTCAGGTAGACGAAGGCAACGGCTCATCCTGGGAGATTTCTTTATCATGTCGCCCCCAACTGTTGCCCCGCCTTCTACGGGGAAAGTCTCTGATTTAGTCGCAATAATTACCAATGCAACTAAAACCATCGAACATCATTACTCTAAATTCTCGCCTGAGTCTCCCATACCTTCTTTAGACGACCTGAATCGTCACCCATTGGATTTAGGGCCCGCACCTCCCGAGTTGAGGAATGCTGTTAAGCTGTTACAGGGCGCATGTGAACAACTCAGTGCAAAGGTTCCACCTCCAGGTCAAACTATACTCAACGTATGCACATATTTTTGCGAATCGTATTTCAGGTCTAATTGGAAAAGCAGAGAGCTATGCAGGTAATATGGATGCTTCGATGCATGTAGAAGAACTGGGCCAAAAAGCAGGTAATCATCCTAGGAAACTGTGAAGAATCCTGCGTTTGTTGCTTCGAGGCATATTTTTCGCGAAGGTAGCACGTCCTTTCAGTTTCAACTGCCGCAATCTCATAAGTTGACTAATGTTCGATAGTTACGATGAATGTCTTCGCCAACAACCGACTGAGTCTTGAGCTTTTATCATCGAATCCTCTTTCCAATATGGTATCGTACCTGTGAATTTTGACTTATTATCCGTCCGAAAGATCACTCCATTTATTTTTCAATTTAGTGCAGGTGATTCCGCCGGTCCAGTGGCCTTAATCAGAGAGACCTTGGCTGATCCAGAATGGGGAAATTCCGAGGCCCCAAAACACTCTCCCTGGAATAAGTACTCTGGATACAAAGGGTCTTTGTTTGAATGGTACGAAGAGGTATGATGCAATCAAGATTCGAGCCCGTCTTATCTCGTCCCCTTATGCAAGGTGTTAGCCCGAAGCTGCTGCGGCACGCACCCAATTTGGCATTGGAATGGTTGGTTGGAACGATGCTGTTCAGGCATCGGCTGTCGTTACAGGTGAGAAGAGTCATCGTGACTTGTTCAGTGGTTATGGCCTCTGTGTTAACAAAAGTTCTAGAATTTCCCTGGGATAAATTTCCACCAGGCACGACTGTCTGTGATTAGTGAACGACAGGGGTGACCCTCGGGTATGATGAGGGCGACTCGTACCCGTACCCTTGCTCAAGGGTACGGGTTTCCTTTTCCCGCGGGTAAGGGTAGAAAGGGTACGGGTTACCCTCATCATACCCGCAGCTGTACTCACGGAATTCAATGAAGATATCATACATATTGTGCATGAGGGAAAAGGTGTTGTTATCACTGGGCCGGCTATACATACAACTGCATCACGCTCACAATACAGACTGCCGAAAGGTCTATGATGCGCTTACGGCTCTTCGCTGGTGAATAGACATGCAAACTGCAAGTAATCTTGTACTACCAGAGATAATGTCTAGTTTTCAGCGGGATTTGATGCCTTCATAAGGACACTGGCATATATGCGCATAGGCCCGACTGTGGCAATATCGAGTATGACTGGCTTGATGCACAAGCTCATGGGAGTTTACGGAGATGGAACGGAGGGTCTTGGATGCACTCGAAGAAGGATTTATGTACAAGACTCTATATAAAACCCTGCCTAAGTCACTGGTAGATTTATAATTGTTCTTTGTTAGCCATTGTCACGCTAAGCAAGGTTAGCAGTGACCATACCCTCCATACCCGCGGGTTTGGGCGGGTTACCACAAGGGTAAGTGGACCTCCACCCGTGCCCACCCATACCTGTACCCGTACCCGTGGCGGGTAGCCATAGCCCTTGTCTTTCACTATCTGTGATGTTGGCGGCGGCGTTGGCAATATGAGCATGACACTTGCGAAAGCTTACCCTAGCCTTCAATTCAAGCTTCAAGATCTACTGAATGTGATCAACCTGGCGGAGACACTAGTCTGGCCGAAGGATTATCCTGTCGCGATTGCCGAGAAGCAAATTGAGTTCAAGCCCATTGATTTCTTTGTTGAAACACCCATTCAAGGATGCAATATTTACTACATGAAGGGAATCACGTAGGTACAGGATTCCTGACATCCGTACAAAGGGTTTATAACATATCCTAGGCATGATTGGCCGGACAAGCAGTGCATATAATTGCGCAACGTTCGTTCTGCCCTCAAGCCAGATAGTCGCGTCCTTATCCGTACGTCGTCTTCCACTTTGCCCTGACTCGTCAGTTCAATATTCTGGCCATTTTAATAATCAGATGAGTATGTTTTGCAGCATACAAGCCGCACACATACGTCAGAGTGTGCGTTTCAGGAAGCCCCAAAACCTATGCTGCCCAATTACGGCCTTGGACAAATCAGGCAATACAACCTAGACATTCATTAGATGGCAGGTTTTAATGGCAGATAGCGCACATTGTAGGAGTTCATTACGTTTTCGATGAAAGCTAGTTTGAAGTTTGTAAGGCTCTAGCCTGCAGGTGAAATGTCGGTGATCGAACTTCAGCACGATGATGAAATAACTACTATTTAATGTAATGAGCCGACTTTGAGCAGAAATATAATAACGGGTCAATAAAATCCTGAATTTAACGCCTTTACGAATTGATGTACATAACTGGGTACTACTACTTGACGCGTTGAGTACGCGACACGCGTTCAAAATTAATCATGTGACGCCGGCATCATGATCATGCCACCTTGAATTGATCATCTACTTAGATATCTAATAATCTATTAGATGGCTGAGAAGTTGTTCGTTCTGAGATGTGAACGTTTGAACCGTAAACATCTCACAGTTGTCATGCGAGCCAATATCAGCTTTTGTTTAAAAGGATATGGCTTAAGCTTGAACACCAATTACGGGGAAATTTTTTCGTTTCATTCTTCCCCCAACCAAGAAATTGATTCCGTGACCTCAAATCGGACCGAATGCATCGGGCACTTTATTGCGTTCATAAGCAGGCCTCATCTTGCTTCAGACTTGCAAAGTCTACTTCACTTATAAAGATTGCTCGTTCACAGACCGACAGTCTCCAACTGGAACCCGCCTCGCGCCCTTTTTCTTACAAGATGACATCTTCTGGCTTCAAAATCTCTGAAGCACCCAATCCATCGTGGACTTTCGGTGAAAAGGTCGATGCTACCCCTGAAGGACGAGAGTGGTTAGAGGGAGAGAAGGCTGGCTGGGAGACAATAGATACTTCTAAAACAGATGCTCGGCGAATTTTTTTTTCCTTACGATACCAAGTCGCCGACTAACCCTTGACTTTTTGATCGATAGAACTCTTTACAAACTCCTTATTGGTGGAATCGTTCCTAGACCAGTGGCGTTTGTTTCTACCATCTCAGAAGAGGGAATGACAAACATTGCACCATTTAGGTGAGCATTGACCGGGATCAGGACCCTTGGTTCGATCCAAGTAGTATGTTCGCTCACATGTCTATTGGCTTGTAGCTGGTTCAACCAGGTATGATCGGTTCATCGCATCCATGAGAAGTATTGCTAACAAGTCATATTGTGGAGTAGGTCTCTTCAAACCCTCCCGTGATATCCGTAGCTTGTGTCTCCCTTCGACGTGGTGACACACCGCCGCAATTGAAAGATACGACGAGGAACATTTTGGCTACGAAAGGATTTACCGTCAACATCATAAGCGAACCTTGGATTGCTCAATCGAATGTTACTTCTGTGGATGCCCCGGAGGCGTTCAGCGAATGGCCTGTTAGCGGCTTGACGATGACACCCAGTGTATGATTGACTGTCGATCGATCCTCAAGTTTGGATGATCTGATAAGTTCTGCGTCATACAGATTCATGTCAGGGCTCCACGAGTCAAGGAAAGCGCTTTTAGCATGGAATGCGAGGTTCGTGTTCATCCCCTTCACTCGTTAAATGGTGTCATCTGATCGACAACGCCATTTTGAAGTTACTTCAAACTGTCGATATCAAGGCGTCGGAGACAGGAGAAGTCACAACCACACTCGTTCTGGGCTCAGTCAAGTACATTCACGTCCGGAAGGATGTCTTGGATGAGAAAGGGTACGTTGATCCTGGTAAACTCAAGCCTGTCGGAAGGATGGGAGGGACCTTGTATTGCAAGGTCAACGAGGGATATCATCTCTCCCGTCCTAATTGGAAGGAGCATGGACAGCTGATTCAGGAGTCGGCTGAGCAGGAAGACCTTGAGAAGTCGAGTAATCTTTGAAAAAGATTTGGGCAAGGCTATGTTATGAGCTGGCTCGTGTACACTGACAACACACTGTACTAACTAGAAATGATACTTAGAGACTGTACAATGGATCAAACTCTTCACTTATTGCGTTCTTGTTCACCTCGCACCTACACATGAATGTTCTAAGTATTTGTGGTCGACAGGCCCTGAGCTGGTAGCTGATGTTGATTCACCAACGGATGTCCTCCACCTGATATTCAAAATCACAAACATTACACACAGGCTCAATATCCACATTGGTATAGCAGTCCTCTAGATATACAAATCAGATGACAAGGAGATCCAAATCCATTAGATAGTAGAATAGTATAACCAAAACCAAGAAATCCTTTCCACGCATCATACAATGACAGAGGAACAGACACCCCAACCAAGGACCTCGAACATCGCTGGAAGCACTTCACAGGCCAGAACCGCAATTCCAGCATATACCACTACTTTTGTAAGGACTGGGAATAAAAGTTAGCGATTTCAAGATGACTGGCGATTGTTTGGTAATGAGGAAACCCACCTTCGGCGTCGTAGTGTTTAACATCCTTATTCTTCTCGTCCTCGCCAAGCTCTAATACAGCTCCACTAGAGCGATTAAGTTCCTGCCCTAAGCCGGATTTCTCAGCAGTCCCGTTTCCTCGCATCTTAATCTCGTTGCCCCCAACCTCAAATGCACTCCGGACGCCGCTTCCTATCCCGCCAACTTCGATACCAACTCCAGCGCTACTGGGTAGGTCTATGACACTAGGAATAGGATGTATACCGTTTCCACTGAATTCGCTGGGAACGCTTTGGTAGTCCGTGGCTGGAGTGTAGAAACGGCGGTTGGGGAGGCTGAACACACGTGCCACCCCACGGAATGTGGGTGGGAGGATTAGATGAAGGGCGGATTTTGCAAACAGTCGCCAGGCGAATATCACAAGAACGCCTGAGCGCAAGCATGAGTTAGGATAAGTGAGACTTGATGGCCTATTTTTTAGACTTACCCACAACCATCTTGAGGGCAGCGAAGCTCCACCAAAGAACGACATCCCACATCGTCCGCTCGACTTGCACCCACTGCCCAAGCTCCAATACCCAACCACTGCCCGGCATAACGACGTCCTTCCCAATATCCATTCTCAGTCCAAAGAATGTCATGGCCCAGCTGCCGACAACCGCTCCAAGAACCACACTTCCGAACGCAATAGCATCCTCGAAACAGGGGCAATCATCAACTGGCTGTGGATGTTGGTTCACGGCTAGCAAACAAAGCGGTATACAGATGAGCGGAACCTCCCAGCCACCACGGCTAACCCACTCCTCCACCCACTTCCCTCCACCCAAACCTTTACCGAGGTAGAATGTATGAGTTCCAGCACCGTAGATGAGGTTGTAGATCCAGTATAACGGATTTGAAGAAGTCAAAATAATGGGTAAGCCTGCCCAACTGCTTTCGGCCCACCATATAGCCGATCCGAGGGCCACACCAACGAAACAGTCGGTAAAAGAGTGCATAGCGGTATATATTCGTCCGAATACGATCGAAAAGGTGTATATTGACAAACCAACGACGACGAGGGTATAAATTTCAGGGGTTATGATGGGTTCGTTTCCTGAGGCAAAGCGATGGACGTGACCGAAGAAAAAAAGTGCAATAGAAACAGAATTGGTGGAGTGCGTTGAAGGGAAGCCGTATTCAAGATGGTGAGTGCCAATCGCTGTTCGACAGTTAAGTGAGGATCTGTGAGAAGAGAAAATAAATGACAGCACTTAGTCGTGTCACTGGTGGGGCAAATGGTCGTGGAGAGCATATGAGATCTTTGATGAATGATGAAAAGTAGACTCCGAAAGCTAGTACTAGAAGGAGGCTTGACAGATATGAGCTTGCAAGAAATGGTGATACGGATGGGTAAGGTCTTACCCACGACCCATCTCATTGTGACCAAAGAAAAAGAATGCTGGTAAGACCGTCATGAAAAATGTGTGCGTGCCCAAAGAGGATGTGTAGACGAAGTAGGCATCTAGCCAAGAAGTCCGAATGTAGTCCTTAGATTGTGAAGCTCGTCTAAGACGGTTGATACAGGAAGTTTTAGAGGATAACCTCACCTGTAGCCTAGCAATCACTTCAGACTCCCACTTGACAGACTTCACGAGCCTCCTTCGGATAGCCGCTCGCCAATAAGGTAATGTCGCATCATATGCATTCGTAGGAAGTCGTCCTGGCGTCAAATCCTTTTCCAAAGCGTCATCCAAGTTCCTCAATGATGGTGGGTATCCGCTCCTCTTCAATAACGGTGCTGGTGAGGAGTCCCGAGAGGAGTCTGCTGATCCAGGCGCTGACAACGTGAAACGGTCAGTCGTTTGGCGCCCTCTGCGCTCCTGGGCAGTATCATTGAGCTGTGCGTGGGCCATGTCGTTATCAGGCCCTCAATGGACCGTCCTGCGGGGAAGGAAGGGCACCGTCAGTGATGGGAAAGTATATACTTGTAACCGCTTAATTATAAAACGTAACACAAAAATGATTGATGGGGATGATCGAAACAGTTGAAAACTCAGAAGTTGATCGTTACAGACAGTCCTGAAGGAACACTTGTCTTCGTCCCGCGACTCTGATCTCTAGCGTGTACATGTGTCCAGACC
Organism: Tephrocybe sp. 9980TJB; assembly: GCA_018220975.1. NCBI lineage: Eukaryota > Fungi > Basidiomycota > Agaricomycetes > Agaricales > Lyophyllaceae > Tephrocybe > Tephrocybe sp. 9980TJB. Next base: position 84,265 of record JABAJU010000060.1, read on the forward strand.
GTATCTAGTCTTTTGTCAATGTTCCCGAGAGAAACTAGTTAAACTGTTCACACGACGATGCACTTTATTTCGTAACTAGTATTTTTACAACTACATTTACCAATGTTAACAATTTCAAAACCATCCACAATAGATAAAAATCAGAAGCTGATTTGAGAAGTGTAGTAAGCACTGTGGGACGTGACGCAGAATATAAAACATTCAGTTGCCTGTTTTGGGCACCCAGCGTAGATGACTTAGGCAGGCAAGCATTGAGAGTAGTAAGCTGAATCGCAAGGTGAGCAAGCAGCGAAAAGCAAGGGGAGCATGGGGAAACATACAGTTGGAGTATTTGCAAACGTAAGGCGAAGCGCAGGTGGTGGGGCCAGTCCAACCAATACCACCGCATTGACCCCACTCCGCCTGAGTGCCACTGCTGGAGGTCGACGTCGAACCGCTTGAGGACGAGGTGGTGGTGCTGGTAGTGGTAGTTCCAGAAGAAGTGCCTCCCGAAGAGACAGTGATAGAAGAAGATCCACTGCTCTCGTAACCTTCAGTGGCAAGGATTTGGTAGTTGAACGAGCCAAGGGTCAATCCGTGGGACTTCCAAGCGTTGAAGTGGTTAGCAGTGGTGACGGTTCCACCGGTACGGAGACCCTGGCGAACAGACCAGAACTGATCGAACGTCGCAGTTCCTTGGATCGAGGGCTCGTTGGTACGGACAGTATGGTAGATGTTGTAAGTTGCTCCATCCGAGGTGACGGTGCCAAGGAGAGTGGCACCAGTGCTGGGGTTGTAGGTGCCGTAGTTCTCGACGATGTAGTACTCAACGAGTGGGCTGGTAGTCCAGCCGTAAACGGAGAGATAACCATTTCCGCCAGTGCTGAACGATCCACTGTAGGTGATCGTTCTGTAATTAATTTAGTCAGTACCCGATTTGCCCAATCCAACTATCACGAAACTTACTGTGCGCTTCCGGGGTTCCAGCCAACACCAGCCACGACGTTTTCGGTGGATGTGGACCAAGTCAGGCTATACTTGTTGGAGTTGACAGTCATGGTGGCGCCAGCGGAATTCTGCATCCAAAGGGAGTAGAAATATCCGCCGTCCGTCCCAGTTGTGCTCGTAGTAAGGGTCGCACTGCGGGCAGCGAGAGTCGCGTTGTTGGGCGCAGCGGTCACGGCCACAGCAGCGAGGCAGAGAGAGAAGAGGGAGGTGAAGGAGACCATAATGTTTGAGTTCAAGTACAAGTCTGGGGACGACTGACGAAATTGAAGGCCAGTAAATGTAAGTTTTTATACATGTCCTTCGGGGAAATGGCGGTACGTTGTCCGCGAACAAACTCATACTTGGGACGTTTCCTAGTGTTCCTGGGTGTAACTGGGAGCGGCGTCAATAAAAGAAGGTACACCATACTACCAACCACTTGGTTGAACGTTCAAGGTTTTCGCCGAAAAGCCAAGACTACGAGGTCACGATTCCGATGACTTTGAGAAGGAATACTGAGAAGACCCTCCAACTCCCAACAGTTACGCCGCACTACGGGTTGTGCTCGGAATGCCAGCTACTAGGGTGGATATACTATAGCGGAATAGACTTCCAGATCTGGGCCTCATAGAGATGCGCGTTTTGGCCCGTGACTGACCCCCCTGATACGACCTTCCTCGGCGCCAAGATGGCTGGAAATTTGTCGATGCTTAGAAGATGGTATGTAGAGTTTTGAACAAGATGTAAGCTCATGATGCCAAGAAATGTAGGCTCGGCGCGAATGATTTTGGCTCTGCAACCAATGTTCAAGTGCCTCGATCATGATGCATATTGTCTAAAATCGTCGAACGGAATTTAGCAGGAGAATTTGCGGGGTAGCGTCAATGTGACTTGAGCCTCCCACGAGTAAAGAACCGTTTATAAAGCCACGTCTCTTACACATGGACGGCCAGTCTGCCTCTCATAACGTGACGCGGTGCGAGTGTGGCAGCATTGAATGCGGCGATGGTGACCGGTGATGATGTGTCTATCAAGTACCCGGTGTCAGGTGAACGCTTTAAGCGTTCAGAAGAGACCCCACACGTGTCAAATAAGTCCAAACACGTCTATCTAGTTGCTCAGTCGTAGCCGCCATTATATTTCAAGTCACGGATGCGAGGCCTGTTATCAACAATCTGTCTGAGATTGGGCTCTAAGGAGACCCAAATAATCTAATTCCGTTGCAAGAAGCTCTGGTTGAGGAGTAGGCCTAGTCACACATCAAAGGAAGCTCTGAGGTAGATGCGCACAGTCTGATGTGAAAGATATCGGTATGATTCAACAAGATAAATATGCCACCGTATCAGAAAATTTTGGACGTGATGAAACTGAGCAATCAATAAGGTCGGTTTCTAATGTTGCAAACGCATGGCTGCTAGAAAACAGCGGATGCCTTCCATGGAGGGCCGATCGTCTGGGTTGCGAGACCAGCATTTATTCATAAAATCCCACAGAGCATCCGTGATCACCCCAGCGTTAGGACGCTTTGGAGTCTTATTGCGTACAATGACCTCCAGGATCACTGCACTATTGCTTTTGAGATAGCTGTAGGGCACATCACTAGATAAAACCTATAAAAAGGATTGTAAAAGTTGAGAATTTATGATGCAGCCACAAGGCTGGATTCATACCTCGAATATCAAAGAAGCGAATGAGAACGAGTCGGCCTTGAGTGTGAGAGGGAATGTCTCATCTCCCTCTGTTGAGGGCATTTTTTCATGTGGAGTCCAGCGAGGGTTTCCCTCGAAGCGATGACAAAGCGGTAAGAAGGTGTCGGTGACAGAATCGTAGACTAGCGAGAGACCAAAGTCAATAAGGAGCGGCTCTCCATCGTCATCCACCAGGACGTTCATCTAATGATGAAGAAATTCAGTTTCTTTGCATTATTAAAGACAGAGGAGCTTTGCGTACGCCACGAATGTCTCCATGAAGTACAGGGATTGATAGGTTATGCAAATGAACTAGGGCATCTGCTAGTTTCTCGAGCTATGCCGTGTCAATCGAGCTTAAATGTACCGTAGAGCGCACGTACCATAAGAAGTTTATCCGCGGCGGGATGAGCCAGAAGGTAGTGGGGTAAAATACCATATTTTTTTAGCTTTGAGACCAAGTATATTTCTCCAGACGTGCCGACATGTATACCGAGTAGGGGCATGATATTGCGATGCTGGGTAGTGGCTGTTACCAATGCCTCAAAAAAGAAACGCTGCAGTACCCCTATTCAGTGAGACAGCTAAACTAAGCAAGGGCGCTACGACGGACCTGAATATGTTCCTCAGTAGGAGGCTTGGTTTTAGTATGACGAAAGGTTTTTAGGGCTATTGGGGTATCGTTGGCCATAACGCCCTCATTCACGTTCGAGGACATGGTTGCTGCAAACGGTCGCATTGTCACGTCTACTACGCCTCCCAGGCGCAACTGAGAGGGTATCATCTGGGATGACTGCCAGATACGAGCCAAAAACTCGCTCATCAGCACATAACCCAGCTTTCGAGAGCATAGAGCCTAACGAGTGAAGCAGTTAGATGAACAGGGGAAGGAAATTTAGTACAAGCGCTAGCTTACCACGAATAGGTCATCCAAGAGAGACTGTTGCTCATTTGCACTAAGGGTAGATGTGATCACTGGCAAAGTTTCAACGTTGTTGTCGGCCTATAATGATGAGTCAAGTTCTAAACATATGCCCTATGTTATCAAGTCAGACCGTGGAATTGGTAAAAACCTATAATGTTAAAGCGACTTCCCGTCAACTGGATCCCTCTGTCCATCAACTTGGGACTCACCTTCAGGCCGTAAGCTGGTAACTCTGCTTCAATCTCCGCGAATGCCACATTCAGCGTGGATACAGTTGGCTGAAAAGATACGCTGATCAGAGACGAGTCAGATGGCCATCACTAAAATGAGGGTACGTTTTCAAAGTCGCCGAAGAGGGCGGAAACGAATCTACGACAAAGTGAAGCATTAGAATCACGGATGGCGTCTCCTTTTTCAAGAACTCTCAAAGTCTTAGAATCAACAGTGTCCACTGGCTGTTGGACTGAAAGCATGACGAGAAGGGGGGATATGAGGGGTCAACAATTTGGGATGCTGGATGTTCACATCTTCAAGCTGCGGGCGGTGCTTTCTTTATTGGGTTTCCCCAAGCTCCAGATTGTTGGCCGGTGGTGACCTCCCTGGGCGTCCCGGAGGCACCGAATGCTGTGATAGTACAGAGTAATTGATTTCAACGGGGCCACAATCAATATATCGACACGTGACATTCTTTGTTCAATTCATCAATCAGTGCCATCAAACTGAAAAGCTCAATTGACATTGTCAATGTCAACTACGGCCACGACGGGCGTGTCACTCTAGCACAGCATATGTTATCGAGGGTACACAGCTCCTAGTTGAATGCTCACAAAATGGACCTGGGCAACATGATTTGGCAATACCATTCGATTCCTGACTCTCATCATTCATGTCGAAATCTGACGATTACAGGACGAAGGGTGAAGGTGCCAAAGGGATGGTTTATTCAGTATTAGGAGGCATTGGCGAGGTAGGAACTTTGACTTTACGTTTGCAAGAAGATAATATACGAGAGAGTTCCCTGCTCCTGCCCCCTCCAAAGCATCTATCTTTAATTCCGTGCGCTCATCATAATCACCACGAGGTATACAGAGGAATATTAAACGACTCTGTTGTTTCCGTTAAAATCTTACGGTTAAGTGGCCATACGAACCTTATCTCCGAAGCTAGCCATATTCGAAGGCGGGTGAGTGCCCTACTTATTATTCCTGGAAACCCTGTCACTTATGCAGCATTACAGCTCAAGGTCGAATCAAGGAAGTGGTCCAATTTGGATCATCCAAATATTCTGCCTTTTCTGGGACTCTGCGATATCTCCCATCGATCACTTCCAGGATTAGTGTCTCCGTGGATGGCGTATGGGAATCTACGCCAATATCTACACTATTCCCCCGACGCAGATCGTCTACAGATTGTGAGGAAGATTTATTATTGTTATGAAGCCATTAGTATCTAATCATTACTATGAGATGGCCTCAGTTGTGAGTGCCCTGGTTTATCTTCATCGAAATCAAACTATTCATGGGAATTTGCACCCTGTAAGTGAACCTTTCCTATCACGAATGTAAGAATGATTTATTGAGTTATTGTTTTAGCACAATATTCTTATTGATGCACACGGGAAAGCGGCTCTAGCTGATGTCGGACTTGCAAGCGTATGCTTTGAGGTGTATGGCAGTTATGATGGTTCAGGGCATGTACGTTATCAAGCTCCGGAGCTCCTTTTGGGCGAGATATCTTTGCCCACCGCTGCATGCGATGTTTACTCATTTGGGACTGTATGCTGTGAGGTAAAGGCGTCAATCCTTTTGTCCGCCTTTTTTTTTTTTGTCATTCTGATTGATCTCTATAGGTATTGTCAGCAATTCGCCCATACGCCAATGTTGAAACGGATGTCGATGTCATCCTAACCGTATATGAGGGACATGCGCCCTATTCTCATCATAAGAGGCTATTTGAATTTAAAAACGTGGATCAAGCGTTCCAGGGCTTGATGTTCTCTTGCTGGAGCAGCATCCCTGAACAACGTCCCGCGATGATATATATATGTGAAAAGCTCCATAAGATACAGGTTCGTTTGATGAACTTCTACGCTGGGCCATCTTGCATTGATATCTTTTGTTTGTGAAGTCTTCTAGGATGATATTACGAAGCCATCTGTAATTCGATGTTTATCTCTGGGTCCAGGATACGCAATCGTGTATGTTCTTGAACTTGTTGATAAACGACAATGGCCACTGTGCTTGAAATCGCTCGACCGTCTTAAGAGAGATTATTTGACTCCTCAAAATGTAACCTTTATATCAATGCCCCACAATGAATTCGAATGAAATGGTACAAGCGACTTTTAGAGATAAAGAGAGATAGATAGTAACTGGACTACGTGACTACAAATGCGTGGTGGAGACAACTTACAAATCAGTCACGCCTTGCGGCTTCGCGCAAGGGAAGCCACTGTGAGGTAAACCTCCTCCATGGAAGGGCGATGTGCTGGATCAACTGACCAGCATTTCGTCATGAGATCCCACAATGGATCTGTGATCTTCGGGTTGTTTGGGCGCCTAGGGCATTTCCTACGCAGAACTTCGAGGATTACAGCACTATCACGGTTCAAGTAGCGATAAGGCACCTCTCCGGATAACACCTGTTGGGCGGTGCAAGAGGTTCAGTACTTTTTTGCATCAGGCTAGATTTTCTTACCTCGAACATCAAGGATGCGTAGGAGAAAATGTCGGCCTTGAGGGTGAGAGGAAATTCGTTAGAGGAGAGCTTTTCGTAGGAGGTGTAACGCGGGTTGCCAGCAAATATGTGAGAGATTGGTGAGAACGTTCCGGTGATAGGATCCATGATCATGGAGCAGCCTAGGTCCATAAGGAGAGGATCTCCAACGTCGTCCACCAATACGTTCGTCTGAGAAATACACGGTAGGCATATGAAGGTTGTAGAACAAGCAGAAGGTACGTACACCACGTATGTCGCCATGAAGAATTGGCGAGGGTAAAGAGTGTAGGTAGACAACTGCAAGTGCTATTTTCTCCAGCTGGCCACACAAGGTTTGAGAAATACGGCATTCAGTCAAGATGAAACTCACGATGCATAGTTTATCCACCTCAGGATGCCGTGCAAGGTAATCTGGCAATGAACCATTCTTTTGCAGCCGCGAGACGAGATGAAGATCGCCAGAAAGGCAAATGTATGTGCCTAGACAAGGCATGATGTTGGGATGGCAAGTAGTAGAAGAGATCAAACCCTCGAAGAAGAGGCGCTGGATGTAAGGTCAATACTATGAGAATCCAAGATGTATCATGTAACATACTTTGATCTCTCCTTCCGAAGCAGGCTGGGTTTGACTCTTTCGTACTGACTTGAGGGCAACCCTTTTTCCACTCAGCAACATACCTTCTTTCACGTTAGACGTGGATGTCGCTGCGAAGGGATAAAGGGATACATCAAAGATGCCTTCAACCTTCATTTGTGATGGTACAAGTCTTGCAGAGAGCCATACGTGCGCTAAAAACTCGCTCAAAAGAGTGGCACCGATTTTCCGGAATTCAAGGATCTGGGGAAGGTTGGTCAACTTCGGCCCATAACGTTATATTGGGAGCTTGAGTTCGTACCGCGAATAAATCGTTGACCAGACGTTGGGTTTTCATTCGTTCAAAAGGCTGTACATTGCGACGAAATTGATACAGTGAATTCCCCACAAGTAATCAACGTGACATACATCTTCGGAGAAATCCTGTGAAGGAAGTTCAAGCATTGCTTAGCACGAGATGGGTGCAAGCTGGAAAGCTAGACCGACTTACCAGTTTGAAACCGCTGGCTGAAAGATTGTTTGATAGTATCTTGAATGCTTCACCAAGCGGGTTGATACCAAGTAAAACCGAATTTAAAGGAAACTCAGAGCCGACCATCTCTTGAGCAAGGGTTCCTAGGCCTTCGTCTGCAGTAGACATGAACTTTTGGTTGTTTTTCTTATGGCGAGTACAGTGTTGAAAGACGAAGGATGTCAGTGAAGGACTAATGGCTGAAGAAAAGGAGCGATGGAATCAATATTCCGAAGTAGGAGCTGTGTACAACGCATGACGCTATCTGCATATGGAGTTATGAGGGTGTGCACTGAGAATGTGCAATAGGTACACCTTGAATACAAATTCTGTCAAACCTTAGCTCGTCATTGTTGACACTGCGTGAGAAGAAAATAGGCGCCACAATCAAGGTCTATCACGTGTATCTCACAGCTATTCCACAGTGGGACAGCCTTTGATGAGCACCATTCAATTGCAGTGCCAACTCCGCTCGTGAAAAGTATGTGCCCCTCCTTTACCCAGATCTAACTGCCTGCCCTCGAATTCTACATGACGGACTTCAAGTCGCTCAACGTCCTCAACTCTGTACATTCGATTTGTGCATCCCAGGCTACGGGAACAGGCTTATATTTCGACATTGGTGACACACCGCTCATGACCTACGAGAACACCGAGGATATAGATTCGCACTGGCTACTTCCTCCCATTGTGAATGTCGAGGAAGTATCCCCCATCCCTTGGACTCATGGTGGATTCAATGACATTTACAAAGGGACATATGAAGGAAAGCCGGTTGCTATCAAGCATGTGCGGTTCTCAACGCCGTCTTCTCCTGAAATCAGATACGTACGTTTGCAAATTTGACGTAGAGTTGTATTTTCACCCTTGCGCTCTAGCGCCCAGAGGAACTTTGGAATCAGGAGGTCCAAGTGTGGAAGTCCCTCACACACGCAAATGTTCTTCCTTTCATCGGTATGACCAGAGTCACCGGGTCTCCGACGCCAGAACTAGTGTCTCCCTGGTTGGAGAATGGCAATATAATGCAATATCTCACAAATAATCCTAACGTAGATCGTTTGCAGTTGGTGAGAATATCGAAATCCAACTTAAATATGGCTTGGGACTCATTCTTGCTTGACCATAGGTGAAATCACTTGCTTCAGGTATGATATACCTCCACGGGCAGGGTGTTATACACGGAGATTTACATGCAGTAAACTAGTCGCTTGAATTTCCCAGTGCATCTCTGAGTGTTTTTCTACAGGGAAACATCCTTGTGGACGATGAAGGGTCACCTCGAATCGCCGACTTTGGCTTATCCCAGATCATACAAGGCACAGATGTGGACATGGTGAACCTCTCTCATGCACGCTATCAAGCCCCGGAGCTTGTTTTGGGAGAAATTTTGTCCCCGGACGTAGCCTGTGATACCTACGCGTTCGCTTCCTTGGCTTATGAAGTGAGTTTAGCCTCTCCCAGTTCGATTTCGTCTGATTTCTGCAGATACTCTCCGGTACACGGCCCCATGATAATATAGCGACATCTATAGAGGTCATTTTGGCCGTATACGAAAAGAAACCGCCCTATTTCAATTTGAGTAAAAGACTCTTTGAACCTCCAAACGTGGATAAGGCGATTTGGGACTTGATGCAGTCTTGCTGGAGCCATGTTCCTGGTCAACGCCCCCAAATGAGGCAAATTTACGATGAACTGGAAAGCTTACATGTCCGCATTCTTTTGATACTAGTCCCTTGGCGAGCACTGACTTTTGAGAAGGCTGTCGCTGCGAACTGTCCAATGCAAAGTCATCTGTGAAATAGTTAGAAGATTTCACAGATGACCCTGTTACGGTTAATTCTGGTCTAGCCCAGTATCACCTGTTTTGTCGTGTTGCTTTCTCGGATGCGGTTTCGACTCTAGCGCTTAGCCATGCTTCCATTTATTCGTCTCGCCTGTTACGTGTTCCGTCTGTATCAGTGATAAAGAACGTTGTTTGACTAGGTGCTTGCATCACCATCTTACAGCGAAGACTCGTTTCTTGGGCCATGGGATAATTCTGATTGTTACGTGTTTTGTCTGTGTTAACGAAGATTCGTGTTTGACTTGCGGTGCTTGTGCTGCCGTGTTTTTGCTAGTGATCATGGATACGTGAAATTGGCTGTCATCAAACAGTTAAATCATCTGCCTGGATAGTTTGGGTGGGTTGTGGCTCTTGTGGCGTGAAATGGCAAGTGGATTACATGTGAGCTCTGCTATCAAACGCCTCTACGGATTTCTGCCTAGTGTCTCTCAGCTCAGTTTTTGAGTCGAGTAGATCATTGTGTTGTTCCTGTTCGCCCTTTTTTATCAGTGCTACACCCAGCATCGTCGCAGAGTGGCAGGGATCCAAAAATCACCCTGACGATCTTGCAGCCATCCCATCTTTTCTTCGCTTAAAAAATCGCAATGCATTTTTGGACGAGTGTCTGTCGTGACTAGCCTGTAATTACAAGGTAATACGATTGCGACACATTGCGCCACCAGAGCTTCACATCCTCCGAGTATATAGAGAGCTTCTATTTATAGGCATAACACACTAGCCTTAAGATGATATCGAACTAATTCCTCGACGGAGGATTCCCTAGCCAAGTTATGTCTCCATATCAACATCCTTTCCCTCTTGCGACTCTGCCTCCTCCGTCTGTTCAACACCGATGCTTCCTGCAGGTCGCCAGACACTCCCCGAAGTAGCTTTCCACAATCGCACACGTCCATCATTACCAGTGGATGATAACACCGTGCTATTCCGAAGATAAAAAGAGTCAAATTCAAAAATGAAGAAGAAAAAAGTAGGTACAGACCCAGTGATATTCCACTCGACTCTTCCGATTGTAGACCTTTAAATTGACAAGCGACCGTCAGAGACACAAAAAGCAGCGCTAGTAGACAAATACGCACTTGTGTTGATCAAAATCAGCGACTACAGCCGCAGTCCACCTGCCGTCTTCTTCCTCCTGTTCATTCTCCCGGTCTTCATCATCCTTGTCAAAATCTTCACCAGGTTTGACGCGCCAGATACGCACGCGTCCATCCCGCCCGCCTGTCGCGATGAGGTGGTACGAGCGACCGCAAGATGGCGCCCACGCGATCGAGGTGATGGCGTATGCAGGCGGAGCAGTGGTGGTCGTGCTATGTTCGGGAACTGCTGATAACGAGGGCCCGTCAGAAGAGGGAGCTGTGGAGGATGTGGGGGGTGCTGGAGCGGGGTCCAGTGTCAGGATGGCGGTGGGTCGGCGGGACGGGGAGAGTTGGATGATCTAGTGCGAAGCGTGAAATCTTGTGTTTAAATATTTCAGAGGAGGAAACATTTACCTTTACAACACCACTTGTCCCACATGAAGCGGCTATAAGCTCGCCCCAGTATCGATCCTTGCACCATGAGATGCACCAACCGCCGTCGGCCTCCCTGTTGCCCGGTGCTACGCCTTGTCTTGCAGTCGACTGCGGTTGAGGAGTCCCTGCACCGCTTTGCTGTTGTTGGAGGTTTTGTTGGAGAGCCTGCGTAACCAGAGACGCCGATGCACCGTCCAGAGTTGCGGTAGTCTGAGTGGGCGTGGCGATGGCGACGGTGTGTCCTCGTGAGTGGACGGAGGCAGAGTGGGATGATGGTAAATTTTGAACATCAAGTTCTTCAGAAAGGTTCCAAGATGTCAGGGACGGTTGTTCAAGACACTCGTAGATGCGCAAATAGTTGTCTGACGCGATTGTTGCCTGATTGTACAGTAATCATCTTGAATGCCAAACATGAGAGCTCTGAAAAGCAAGGTACTCACAAGCTTGAGCCCAAAGTGGTGCGGCGCAAATTCTACAGCTCTAACTGTACCCCGAGCCTCCGTCAGCGCAGCTCTCTCAGTCCAACGCGAGGTCGATGGCTGTGACTGAACCGAACCACCACTCCCGCCAGTCACTTGTTGTGAAGACTCCGGCGTTCCGAAAGGTATTGTCTGCTCCCATACTTTCACAGACCTGTCAAATGATGACGACGCGATAATTGTGCCAAATTCTGGGTGTGCCCAGGTTAGTCTGGATACAGGCGCGTCATGGGCCTATTTTTCCCCCGTTATATGCGATTTGGAGAAGAGATTGGTTCGATATACGCACTTTCCAGTCATCTTCTATGGACCATGACCCATTCGTTTCGTCCAGTCGCCAGACTTTGATACTAAAATGATCTTATGAGCGCGACCAAGAAGCAGAACTGTAAACGCGCTCACCGTTGATCAAGACTACATGTCGCAAGACGAAGACCATAGAAGTCATACGACGTGTCAGTTACTAGGTCATTGTGTGCGCTTGGGATAAGCCCTGTCTGGATCATCGCTGTGGTCACGGACGGCAATAGTGATGGGTGGAGAAAGAGTTTGTTTTTAGTGTAAACACATCAAACTAAACTTTCAATTTCAACCTCCACTCAGTTTTAACGACCTCATTATTCTCAATTGCTCTTTAAAGGCTAACAATGACCCTTGCGTTGAATTAGCCTCGAACCGACCTATCTGCTCCTTTAAATCCTTCGTTCTGCCTAGCAACGGGTATCTTTTTCACAACCACAACCAGCACTATTGATGTACCAGTGCTATCTGTCGGATGCACATGCAGATCCAAATTATCAGTGACCTTCAGCTTCAAGTAGATCAAGCCATTTGGAATTATACTGCTATGTCATCCCAGTCCAAGCAGAGTATCTGGCCTTACTTCGGATTGGTTGGACAGTGTAGACTTTTTGAATGGCTCAAACCAGCTTATAAAGCCTTCAAGGTCGTTTTCTTCGTGTCTGAAAATCACCGTGCGCATTCGCCGTTCTCTCGCCTCACTATCCCGTCTGTTCATCTCGAATACTTGTCTTCTATAGCCCTATATGACATTAATCGTTAGCACCGTATTTTGTTTTGCGTGAAATATAAACTCTTACCATACTCTTTATTTCCAGGCTAAATCTACCGAAAGAATGGCCGCTTTCGCGGGCATGGTCAACTCTAATCCTTCCCTTGTGACGTTTTTATACTTGAATCACACTCGTTATAAGATTTCTCCAAATTTTACTATTCTTGGATTCACTCTCTGGTCGTCTCTTGATCTTGAATATCTTAACATCCTCTCCTGGTCGCTCACCGATTTCACCACGCTCTGACGAAGAGGGGTACATGCAATCTCAAGTTCAACGACCCGACAAACCCGACAAGCTCTGCATTCTCGACGGATTTATAGGTATAGAATGTTGGAAGAGTGGAAAGATCAAGCTGTGGGCGTTTGGGCGCACCCATTGGTGCTGTGACTTTGAATCAAAATGACGACAGAGTCTACTCGAATCAGAGAGGCTATCACGAGGGAGCGATGACTACTACGTTGGGAAAATCGTGGCGATTTGGGTTGTGGAACCACGACACGGCTGCTATGTATGTTCTAAGTAGGTGTTTTCCGAATGTTTTGGAAAGCTTACTGCTGCAGTGTTGAATATTGGAAGAATATCTGTCGGTCCTGTCCCTGCCTCATCATCAGTCACTAACGCAAGTTCTCGGTCAGTAATTGCAGTTTTACTGACATCCACCGTGGTTGCACCTGCTTTAATCAAGTTTGATGTATTGGGCTTTTCAACGACGAGTGTTTTCATAGGGTTCGTGTTACAGTCATCTAGAGCATTGCATGTATTTAACAGATCATTGTATGAGATAAGTCGTCAACTTTTCGTTAGTTCCCATCTTGCAATGCAGCGATTAGATGCAACTGTGAAACTGATTAGGTTAAGAGTAGGATGGGATCTAATAAGTCCAATGGGAAGGATAATTATATCCAGGATAATGTCCGGCAGGCAGGTAACTCTGCACCATGCCATATTGCGAGGGTACGTGTATAGGTTGTGCACGCATGAAACCACCCTGGTGTGCATGGGTCATGCATACATAAGCATCATATGTTTCCGGGTTACGGTCATAATACTGCATCACAGGAGAATCTTCGACAGCTGGGAAGGTCTCTGCCGAATTTGAATTCGGTTGTTCCTCATATAATTTCCTTTGCAGTTCTTTGGCATACTCTTCGTCAGACATCATTTGTTTCCCGCAAGGGCTGTGCAAGTAAGTAAGCTTTTTAGCTGGGATTTGTGTCGTTGAGTTGAAAGGGACGTACGATCTTAGCGGTGATTTACCAAAGGCCAGGACTTCGGCAATCTTTGCATCATTTGCCGTCTCATCTTTTTCTGCGTTAGTCCTATAGTAGGCTTTTAGTTACAGTATCGCCCAAGCTGCTGAAGAAGAAGAACAGTACCTTTTTAAACCTGGCTTCTCAGCTCGACTAATGATCATCTTCAGTTATTGCTTAGTAGTCTAGGCATGGCCTGGACTTACTTATTATCCTGGGAGTGAGGATCACGCCTTTGAACGGGTCTGGGAGGGGGGTCGTTGTGATAAGAAGTTTGGTCGCGTTCTTGGCGCCTGTTGTGTTCTCGAACATGGGTGTCAGCGTGCGTCTGCTGGGTCCGGTTCATTTGGGGCTGAATAGGCTGGATCCGGTTCATCTGTGACTGGGTATGCTGGGTACGGTTCATCTGTGGCTGGGTAGGCTGGCCCCCGTTCACCTGTGGCTGGCTAAAAGCATGTAAGTAAGGGAATTTTGCGAAATCAGATGGGGAGATTTACTTCCTGGAGGCCCTTAACCTCTCCAACGCGTTTCTCAGGCCGCCATTGTCAATCTTTAATCCCAAATACTCGATCCCATATATTAAATGACGCTCGGCAGTCTCCTGTGCGTCTGTAGTATACCTCGGGACGATGATGGTTGCGGAGACTTGGTTTTCTGGATATCGTGTCCAATCATCACCTGGGCGGCATTCTCTAAGCCTCCCGGAGAGATACTGCGCCGCTTGATGGCGTGAGATGTTAAGGATGACAGCAGAGCCGCTATTACCGCGGTTGTGACTGTGAGAATCGTACACGATGTATAATGTACGCCCATGGATTGGAACTCTCAAACACGCAAGGATTTCTGATGGTTTGGTGATTATCGCTGCGGCGATGTCGTCTATGCAATCAACGTATTCTAACCGTCTGTAAAAGATGCGTTAGATGACAGAGAGGACGGTATGGGGTACTCATGCCGTAGGATGTCGCTGAACGCCACTAAACCGGCCTGTTTGTTTAAGACGACCTCTGTGGTTTTCATTGTGTCGCTGAAGAAGGGCATTTTCAGGATTTCGGAGACCTCTAAAAGTTCATTTCTCTTATAGTGTTCGCAGACTGAGGTGAAATCCTGTTGATCTTAAGTTAGATTGACCTTACAGGATCATCAATAGGGAATATCAGGCTCACCATTGCAGCATCTCTCGATATAATCCACCGGAAATACTCGAGATCTCTCTCCCGCTGACTCCTATCATTCACATTTGCAGCTGAAGCGTTCCATTTTTGGAGCGTGCGAAGGACGAAGTTGGAGGAAGCTAGGCCACACGACGATCCGCCTGCACCTTCAAAGCGAGTCTGACTTGTGCCGCTGTAGGTGACCGTTTTCGGTTCATCACTGGATGATAAGCGATCTATGGCTTGAGGGGGCGGATCGTCTGTAGAGAGGTCGGTGTGCCTATATCCGAAGATTGAAAGTTCTATGGCGTTGAGATCGTCTTGGGAAGGGTCTGACCGACTCTGCATTTTATGATGTAGTGTGTTGCTGTTATAGGGCTCTACGTGATGGAGATCATCGAGGCAAGATTGCTTGTCTTTTTATAACACTTCAGAACAGTATCTAGAGACCAGTCGTCTTCAGGTGTTTTGGGTGTCCAGTACTGGTTTTGTTCTATTTCGTAGCATTGGTTCAGAACAAATGTGAGTTACCTTGTGTGTCTTGTCATCTCTGAAGGCTATTGTTCGAATTTGGTGATGGGACGTGCGCTGTGATTGTTGTTCTCGTCGTTTTGTTGCCGCGCAGATAAGATAATCATCAAGTCGGAGGATGAAACAGCTAGATAAATGGACCATCGCCCTCTAATAAAGGATTTGGATTTGCCTAAACAACTGTCGACATGAACTCGCAAGTAGTTATTCCCAACTTTGTTGTCGAGTCAAACCTCCGCCAGCAGAATATAAAAGTGAACACCAGCTGATTAAGCCAGTAAGTAGATAAGTAGCGTTTGGAACATTCCAAAGTGCAACAAGCTTTTAGGTCAGTGTTATACCACGTGTGACCATTAGTTTAGCCACCTCTCGACCCCGACTAGCGCATCGTTCTCTGAAGATCCAGCCAGCTTCGCGAGTGATAGAAGACTGTTGCGTTTGTCTTGGAGCCAGAATTGGAGATCACGGTGGGATTTAGGAACGAACGTGCAGTAGCGGCGGAGTTTTATGTTATTATTCCCTTTTGCGTATGTCGGCGGCCCTGCCATAGGCGCCTTTATAACCAAAGACACTGCCTTTGTACCCCACAATGCGTCTTTCCTCCGCTTCTTTGTTGCTCGTCGCTGCGAGCCTGCCTTCAGCCTTTGCTTGGGGCGCTGCTGGCCACGAGATTGTCGCGACCATTGCCCAGATTCATCTCCATCCCAACGTCCTACCTGCTCTCTGCAACATCCTCAGCGTCGACTCGAACCTCGATGACAACTTTCAGTGTCATTTAGCACCCGTTTCAACATGGGCAGATCGTCTCAAGTACAGGATGCGCTGGTCTGCGTCCATGCATTACGTAGGCGGAATCGGTGACCATCCGCCTCAGCTCTGCAAGTTCCCTGGTGCGAAAGGATGGGAGGGGTCGAAAGCTAATGTTCTGTTGGGTATAAGGAATACCACCGACCTGTTGGTGCAGTATGTCGAGGGCAATAGCACCGCCACGACGGCGAGCGAGGCGCTCAAATTCCTTGTTCACTTTGTGGGAGACATGCATCAGCCTTTGCATCTCACAGGACGCGACCGAGGCGGTAATTCTGACAAGGTCAAGTTCGGACAGAGGACAACAAGTCAGTAGTCTTGTGCCTTTTGATTGCCAACTAACTAAGTCTCTGTAGATTTGCATTCGCTCTGGGATGGGCTTCTCGTCGCGAAAGCCATTCGAGAAACCCCTAGGAACTACACACATCCCTTACCATCTCGCCAGATCGAATCTGCACTTCGTGGCACGATCTATGACTCGTACATTCGCCGTATCTTTTGGGAGGGCCTCCTGTCCCAGTGGTCCTCTGAACAGGACGACTGGCTGGCGTGTGTATCTGAATCTCCCTCCCCTTCTGCACACGCCTCGCTCTGGCAACAAGTCCTCTCGGTGTTCCGACTTGACTCGGACTACGGCTCGCAGACGGATGACGACGTCGTGTGTCCATACCACTGGGCTCAACCCCTCCATACGCTCAACTGCGACCTTGTTTGGCCGCCCCAGCTCGATGAGGTGCCGTACTCCGCGTCGGAGAGAGCGGCTATCCGAGGCGCTGGCCGCGAACTTGAACCCGACTGCCATGACCACTCTGACGGATCGGAGGACCTAGAAGACGAGTATGCTCCCCGTGAGCCACGCACACCGCTGCTCCAGCTTGATACCCCCGAATATGCTGGTAGAATCAAAGATGAGATGATCATGGAGAAGCTTTTGGCTCAGGCGGGGATCCGTCTTGCGGCTGTTCTCAATTGGCTGTTTGCAGATGTGGAAGGCGAGGTAGTCAAAGGAAAGGGACGATTGAGGACTCCAGAACTGGACCTCTAACCTTTCAATTCTCAATGTTGTAGAGTATAGAAAGGTTTATATTACCGCTTGTACATTATGCTCACCTACTATTTCCGAGGTTGTAAAGTTACACGAATTCCAGAACCGTTAGTGAATGACTTAGTTCCGAAGTCTTTGAACAATATCCCGATATCCCAGCCACAATTAGGGCTCTCGCTTTATACTGAAACCGTCAGTGGAAAACAAAATAACTATAAACGAAATATAAGGGCCTGTCCGGGAATTGAACCCGGGACCACCTCCAATTCATGTGACGTTGCAGTCACGGATGCGTGATGACACCCGAAGGAGGTATCATGCTACTAGACCAACAGGCCCATATTTCGCTGCTGCCTTCCTCTGCACCTCCATCCGCCTTGCTGTTCCTACTTCACACCCAGTCACCGTGCCGATCCTCTTGCTATCGTCTATTTCCGGTGTGCGCTCATTACTCGAGTTCCGACTCATCGCGCGTATTGTTCACTAGGCTGGCGTCAACCGGGTGCGTTCACCTTGCTATGGGTTTTCACCTGCTCCTGTCAACTGTGATCCCTCATGTCGAGACTTGTGGTGTCCTCGATGATGGCTCAACCTTGGTCATAAGGGCCTGTTAGCTTCTGCCTGGTGCACGCTGAGTCCCTGTCTTTTAGACGGATTATTCTTTGAAAAACTTTTGCTACAAATTGAATGTGGTTAAGGCAGGTCACAGCAACTTGCGTGGTAAAAATTGCATGGGACTGATCATGGATTAATCATGTTCGCAAGATAGGTAAATAAATAGTAACAGAGGACGAGCAGATTGGTAATTAATTCTCCAATCGCGGCCTAGTTCATGCGAGTGCAGTCGAAAGCAGCAAGATCGTGCTATATAGGAGCTGGCGTTTAAAAAACGAGATGTATGTAGTAACTGCAACACTCACCGCAACCTGGCCCAGACAGCATAGGGCTTGTTTGTCGCAACTAGTGGTGTATGGAGCACATTGGGCTTCAAGAAAAGTCAGGTCTAGCAGTTCAAATTCGTCGTGTAAAGAACTTACCCCCAACTAGACCGTCAGTGTTCGGTACAGCAACACCAAGGCCAGCAAGGAGTCTTGTGATGGTAGCATCGTTGGCCTAGGCAAATTCAAAGTTGTCAATAAGCAATACGGTATGTTTTGAAAGTCATGGGCGACTGACGTTCCCGACGCTGTCACAGCAAAATTTCAAGTTCGAACAGTTTTGATTCGAGCTGGCGAGAGCGAGGATAGGGAGAGCTAGGAGGAAGGCGGTAGAGACGCGAGAGAACATTTTCAATGAGGTTCGAAGGTGATTAAACTGATGGTTGTCCACACAGTCCAGCCCTTTTTAAAGTCTCTCCGTTCCCGTTCGACCGCACGGGCGCGTATTTTTGAACATGCATAGGTTCTCCATTTCGTTCAACTGGCTCCAACTCAAAGAAGAATTATTCGTTGGGCTCTCCCCCACATAATTCCTTCCTATCACCATTCCATTCCAGTTCCATGGAATATCGGTATGATAGTATCCCTGATGCTCGCCTCGCTATTAATAAATGATTTGAATGTTTCTCCTCCTTTAATGGTACTAGAGGAAGCTGTCCTCCGCAAAATGAGGTGAATTATAACATTCCACAAGTCAACCATGACTATGTTACATACCTTTGAAGTACTTTCCAACTTCAAGCCAATTGAGGTGCGTGAGAGAAAAATGCGGAGATCGCCGATACGGTGAAAGGCCTCGAGCAAGTCTGATGCATTATCACCAGACACATCTTGATACTTGATATTCGAGATGGCCGAAAGTCCTTCCCTAATATTTCATTCAAATTCGTTGAATGCTTTTTGTCGCGGCTGTACCATCACGCCCGAAGAAGGGATTATGCCACTGTCGCCGGTCTATGACAATTACTTGGTTGCCGAATCCCGCGACTCCTCTGCCAGCTTGTTATTCTGTTGCTCCACCCCTATTGCCGACATCCAATGACGCGAGAGTTATAATTGTCCCATACACAAGGTTTCCAAGGTGTCGCAGCTGGCTCAGTGACACGCCTTTTACACATGGACTTATTGCCAGTGGCTGTTTGGCTACCGACTCCAAGCTTGAGCTTACATTTGGAGAGACATCGCAAATTCATGCACCATGTTTGATATGGTCAGAAATGCCCAAGCAGCACTCGTACTTGTGTTTTGGGAGTTTCCTCTCACACTAGCCATGTGCGCCTTTCAATCTCCCACTTTCAGACATCGTCGTGTTCCACGGGGTTAATTCGCGGTATCCGTAAAGCATCTAGATTCCTAGGACAGCATGGTAAGGTGTCTGACCTGCATTTACAACCCAAGTTCTCACACACGGTCGACAAGCCATGCGTAAAGTATTGAGAACATGTGCCTTGAACTCAAACTAACCAGGTAACTTTTTCCTGCTCTATTTCATCTCCACGTGGCCTTTATACCCACCAAAAGACACACGTAGCATATATATGAGCCAGGTTGTTCTTTCATACATGCTTTTGTACAGCCATTCCTCCCATGGAGCCCGAACTAGAGAAAATTTCTGGCCGCCACAAGCTTGAACATGCTTCATCGCATGGCAGCGACAGGTCCGACATTGATCTTCTCTCCTACCATGAGAAGAACGCTGGCCGTCTGATCATCGACCCTCAGTCAGTCCCACTCCATGCCTCTCGCGCTTGCTTTATACAGATGACGATTAATACAATTGTGTTATAGGGAAGCGAAGATTGAGCTTGGAGAAGCGGTGGCCGCGCAACTCAAACTTACCAAAGATGGCAGCAAGGTACTTTGGCCACAGCCCACGGACGATCCAAATGACCCGCAGAATTGGAGCTCCTGGCGTAAAACCGTTCAGCTCATCATCATCACTCTCGCGGCCATAGTCCCCGACTTCGATTCTGGCATTGGTGAGTGTCAGTTTCCTAAACGTAGCGATAGATTTCTGAGCCGCATAGGCATCGCGTCGATATTTGCATTGGCAAATCAGTTCGACACCAACACAGGGGTGATTAACAACTTGACGTCAAAGTCGGTGCATACAATTTCATTCACCTATTCAATTGTAACGATGACCATTTGAAGCTGGAGCATTTTTCTACTTGGTCAATTACAGTGACTCTCAGAATCTCGCCAGTGTACTAAGGTCAACTTGTCTCGATAGGATGGGGTGGTCTATTTGCTGTAATGCTTATGCGTCGCTTTGGGCGACTTCCGGTGCTTTTCTGGTCACAGGTTCGTTCCGAGTGTTGGGTATCTATATATCCGCTCAAGTGTACTTTCACCAGGTATTCGCTCTCGGATTCCTCGTGGGTGCAACTTTCGCACCGACCCTCAAGACCTTCACAGGTATGTCAACAGTTTCTCTCCATTCTCTCCCATGACTGTGCTCTTATCTTAATTCCAGCTATGCGGTGCCTGACAGCTTTTTTCGCGTGAGACGAACCATTGATATATGTATACGTCGTGTCTGACCTCGGTCCAAATTAGGACAGCTCCTCAAGTCACGGTACGCCCTGAATCACCACTATCCCCTGACATGATTGGCTTGACCCAGGAACTATCTATGCAGGGCCTCTATGTCGTCACGGACATGTACCCTTTCCATTTACAGGCTCGGAAGGTGTGTTTGAACACGGGAAGCTAGGGTGCTTCTCTGATGGGTATTTAGCTCAATATCTGGACTATGGGATTTATCATCTCGCCATTCTTGTCTCCATTTGCCTTTGGGTTCCTGGTAGCGCGTGCGAGCTGGCGTTGGGCGTATGGAATTGGATCAATCTACGGTGCGGTGGTCGTCCTCTTGATCGTTTTCTTTGGAGAAGAAACGTGAGTTAACGGTTCTTATATTCAAATTATCGATCGCTTCATGATCAAATTCATCCATGTCCGCATACCCTCTTCTCGCCATGTAGAATGTATGATCGTACTCTCAAACCAATCCCACAACGTCCTACGACAGGCCTACGCTACCGCATTGAAACTCTTATCGGTCTCACGGGTTTGAAGATGGCGAAATACCGTTCGTC
The DNA here is from genome assembly GCA_018220975.1 of Tephrocybe sp. 9980TJB. Taxonomy (NCBI): domain Eukaryota; kingdom Fungi; phylum Basidiomycota; class Agaricomycetes; order Agaricales; family Lyophyllaceae; genus Tephrocybe; species Tephrocybe sp. 9980TJB. The sequence goes on from JABAJU010000060.1 coordinate 105,400, forward strand.
GTGGAAGCAATCCATTCTGTCCCCTTTCAATGTCGTTTGGAGGCCACACCTCCTGATGATTCTTTGGTTCGAGGTAGGCAGGACAATCGTTGTGCCTTTCAAGCTAATTTATCCGGCCCGTGGTAGGCGATGGTCTTCGGGTTCTCCATTGGCATCAACGTATGCGGCACTACATGCGAACGGATCTATAGCGCTTATTTATTTTCAGACGACAAACGCTGTGTTCCTGGGATCACCTCGTCCAGTGGGGTATGCGTTTGGCCAATTTGCGATTGCAGGAGGATACGGTACACCAATCGTAGGTCTTAATTTTTTCGATGCCATGCCCATAATTTGGCCGTCCTCGGTATTGTAGGTGTCTGTCATTATCGGGGAGCTCATTGGTCGTTATCTAAATGACTGGATTATGAATGTGAGTATCCGTAGGAACCACGGAGTGTTTGAAGCCGAGAGCCGACTTTGGTATGCCATCCCTTATCTGTCGATGTCTTCTTTGATTCTTGAAATGACATCCAGCTGTTAGGGCTTGCTATGTTGCTATGCCACTCTATATCTGTGGCTTTGTCACCCTTGGTGCTGCATTCCAGAAGCATTTAAGTGTTGGTGCGCTCATCATGGGATGGGGCATCGCTGAATTAGCGGTTATGATTAATACCGTCGCGGTCTATGCATATTGCAATGACTGTTTTCCAAAGCAACAGGTGGGGCGCAAATGTATAGCTTTTCATTGGGTATCTATTTACCATCGTCGGTACAGGGAGAGATCAGCGCTTTAATCAATCTTGCAAGAACTCTTGGAGGTATCTGTCGGAATTATCTAGAATAGATCAAGAACCGCTGAGATTCCGTTCTAGGGTTCAGCGTGGCTTACTTCCAGGTGCCCTGGGCGACTAAACATGGAGCCATCCAGACATTTGGCGTCGAGGCTGCGTAAGCCATTAGCTACCGAGTCTAATGTCCTCTACATTTCATTGTTCCGTAGAATCGTCGTTGGTCTCTTCCTGTTGGTGGTCCCTGCTCTACAGATCAAAGGCCGCCGTCTACGAGTATGTTGTCCTCGAAATCCTTTTTTTTCAACTTCTATTCTGAGACTTTTCCACAGGAGCTTTATTCAATTCGTTGAGTAAGTGGACCGTGGGATTAAAATTTAAATATCGATAATATGTATGCACTATGTGGATGCGGCTGTATCACCACTTTGTCTGTACGTTCGTGATGCTCTTCCGCCCCTGTCCGCGCCCGTCGCTCAAGCTCACTTGTCCATCGATTGGGCTCTTCGCGGATTGGGGCAACGTTTTCCCCGGTACCGCGCCCCACATTCCCCACCGCTTGGGTTGAAAGGATCGTAATGAATATGTGACCAAGTAAAGTATATCTCAACCTCCCAAAAGAATATTTGTAGATTGTAGATTTTTCAACACTCATATAGAACAGAATGTGTACCACGTGAGCACCATATAAAAGTTTTCAGCAAATAAATTTCTTGGTCATAGCGCTTGCAAATAGAGTTGTTGCTATTTTTTGTTGATCCCCGAGAAGTTTTGATGGATTGATCGATCGGCGCAGTAACCCGCCTCGGCTAATGGAACACTTTTTCCGCTCGTCAAAGTACTCTGGGCGCAATCCAAACCCATGCGGGAGGAGCAAGATGACGGGAGATAGGAACCGGTCCACCATAATAAATAGCATCCCACATCCGCAGAGTTTTTTCTTGTCGCTCATTCTTGTCCAACTTGGCCACTCTTTCAACATACCCGACCACAATCATGGCCACAAATTCTTTCGAGAAAGAGGAAATCGAAACTCGCTCTTGCACTGATGGTATCGATCTTAATTCGTTTCATGAAAGGAATGCAGGACGGCTGGTGGTAGATCCAGAGTACGTCGTATTCTCGTCATGGGTTGATTCGTTCTCATATCGTTTTCAGGGAGGCTAGGATTGAATTTGGAGACGATGTAGCCTCGAGACTGAAGCTCTCACGCGATGGAACTAAGGTTCTATGGCCTCAGCCACACGACACACCGCTCGATCCTCAGAACTGGAGTGACTGGAAGAAGAACTACTTGCTTATAATCCTCACCCTCGCCACGATCGTTCCCGACTTCGACTCTGGAATAGGTATCGCTGGAATTTTTGCACTTGCAGAACAATACGACACTACCACCGGAGTCATCAACAATTTGACCTCGAACTGGAGTATCTTCTTATTGGGTATGCCTCTTTGTTTATGGTATTATACTTATACTAACGTAGTACGTTGTAGGCCCTGGTGGTATTTGTGCTATCTTCTTCGTCAAACGCTATGGTCGCCTTCCTGTTCTCTTCTGGACACAAGTCAGTTTTTGGAAACATTTTTCTTTTTCATATCGCTCATCCGTGTTCAGGTTCTTGCTCTCGCATTCTTGGTCGGGGCAACCTTTGCACCTACCCTTAAGACATTTACCGCTTTCCGATGCTTGACTGCTTTCTTTGGGTGAGTATCTAGTTGATCCCTTATCCATAGACGCTTTACTCAACGTTCTCTTTTTAGCACGGCACCACAAGTTACTGTATGTGCTAATTTGATAGACAAAATCTGGGAACATAACTAACAAGCACTAGGGTCTTTATATCATAACCGATCTATACCCTTTCCATATCCAAGCTCGTAAAGTGAGTTTTGAACGATATTTCTAGGTTTGGTAGACATCTGACCTATTTCAGCTCAATTTATGGACTATGGGTTTCATTGTCTCTCCTTTCCTTTCGCCATTTGCATTTGGATTCCTCGTCGCGCGCCAGAGTTGGCGATGGGCGTATGGTATTGGATGCATCTACGGTCTTATCGTTGTTCTCCTAATCGCGTTCTTCATGGAAGAGACGTAAGTTTTTTTTTACTTGACCTGTTGTTGGCCGCCCTAACATAAACCAGCCTCTTCGACCGAACGATTCGACCTGTGCCTCCTCGCCCCACAACTGGGCTCCGTTATCGTATTGAGACACTTGTCGGCATTACTGGTTACAAGATGAGGAAGTACCGATCTACTTGGTACGATGCCGTCAAGGGCCCATTCCAGGTAATCTGGAGGCCTCACGTTATCACAATCCTGTTCTTTGAGGTAAGTCACTCACATTTATCAATCTAGTAGAGACAGCCTTTGACACGATTTTCAATCTAGGGTGTAGTCTTTGGCTTTGGTATTGGTATGAATGTCACCAACGCTGTGTTCCTTGGCACGCCTCCTCCAGTTGGCTACGGCTTCAGCGCTGATATCACTTCTGCACTCTACGCGACTCCTATTGTGCGTATATATTACTCCTTGCGTCTCATTTCCGCTGAAACTCAACTTTTTGTATAGGTGGCAGTTATTATTGGAGAACTCACTGGACGTTACCTCAACGATTGGATCATGAACTTCTGCGTTCGTCGCAATAAGGGTGTCTTCGAGGCCGAGAGCCGCCTGTGGGCATGCTACCTTGGCGTGCCTCTATTCATCTGCGGTTTCCTCGTCCTTGGCGCGTGTTTCCAGAACCACCTCAGCGTTGGCGCCCTCATCATGGGCTGGGGAATTGCACAGCTTGGAATCATGATCATTACTGTCGCCATCTATGCCTACCTCAACAATTGCTTCCCTAAGCACCAGGGAGAGGTCAGCGCGCTTATCAACTTGGCTCGCACACTTGGTGGCTTTGCTGTTCCTTTCTTCCAAGTTCCCTGGGCCACAAAGAACGGTGCTTTGCAGGCATTTGGTGTCGAGGCAGCGATCGTCGCTGGACTCTTCCTTCTTGTCATTCCCTGGCTCCAGCTGAAGGGAAGCGCCATCCGCGTAAGCCTCCAGCTTTTCAGTTTTGAAGGTTTTGAATTGACAAAGCTCTTTTTGTAGCAACGATACTCCTTGGAATAAATGAATCTAATCTGCCCAGTTATCGCTATCTATTATCATACCTCTCAGAAGGGATTGTATTATTAATGTAAAGGAATATATTCGGTTGTTACGCTCGATTCTAATCTGGGGGTGGTTATTACGTGTAAAGTTTTTTGACGAACTCTTATCTAAGACGTGGGGTATACAAGTCGGAAGGAAGGGGTAGTTTCTCTATGCTTTGGGCCTAATTTTTGTGAGCTGGTTTGCCACCGATAAAGAGCCATGAGATGGCTATGAGTATACGGAAGCCAACACCAATCCCCAAGGTCCCGGATGAACCGATTGTCTGCAACAGGGCCCGTGCTACAAAAGCGCCAATGAAAAGCCCGCCGGCAGCGAGAAGCTTGTGGTCGCGCGAGTTAACCTTCTCGCGAAGCTTGAACAATCGGGGGTCAGAAACAAGTTCAACCCAGACAGTCGTCAGCACGACTAGGAACACAAGGAGGTCAGAATAGCTCAGAAAGCTTGGTATATTACATGACGTACTTGTGGTCCCAAATTGAGTGTTAAGACGCTTCCCCAAAACACCCTGAACGCCGAGACTCGCGCTCATAAAGGCCAAAGAGACAAAGGAAAGGGCATTTGTCCAACTGGGATTATCCCTCTGGTCAGCGACGCTGAGCTCCCCGCTCTTCCACAACGTAAGTGCAGCGACCATCGTGAGAAGCGCTTGAAGGACCGTGCCAGCGATAAGCCAGATGCGCTTCAACGGCCCCACACGGTCGCCTAATCGACCCACTGCCGCACCCAAGTTAAACGATATGAGTGAGCATAAAGCTTGCTGATCCGCCCTGTGAAATGTCAAGTCCCTGAATCCCTTTGGGCCGTCAAAGAGGCGCGCAAGGGCTAAAGCCAACTACGCGATCTTGATATGAACAATATCATTCATAATAGCAAGATAAGCCTATGTCGCACCTGCGCGAAATTTCCTGTCTGGAATCCACACCAAACAAAGATGGCAGAGAATGAAATGACGTCTCTAGAATTGGGTGCATTTAGGTGAGCGAGAACGCGTTGAATAGCTGGGGAACTCACATGAAACCGGTCATAAAGCAGAACGCGGTCAGAGGACCTGTGCATTGTGTTGGATCCACCTCGGAATTCAAGTGCGTCCAGAACGACGGCGACGATGTCTTCCCTCCCTCGACATCACTGTTGCTCATTGTGGTGGAAGGAGAAGAGAAAGGATGAACATCGCCAGAAATTTTGGTTGCCGCGGTATCCGATATCATTCTAAATTGATCTCAGGCTTGGCAATGTCGTCAACACTGCCCACGATGGCGAGAGGCAACTTCCAGGGCTCTGTACGGAGCATCCTACTCTTATAGTCGTATGAAAATTTCTCTTGTGTGTATGTCCCTTACCGAGCTATCTTGGCGGCCATATGCCAACTTACCCTGCTCCGTCGTTGGAAAAGTCATCGTAATGGGCAGTTGTCTTGAACTTTTTCCTCGTATATTATCTCGGCATTTGTCTGGGCGCCAAAATATCACTTGGTATCGATATTGGCACCCACCTTAATGGATCATGTACTTGGCCCCTCTATATCTGCTGGAAACACTTGGCTTTCGTCATTCATGTCTTTCTCTTGCTGCCAAGGGTGTCTTCTGCAGTGTAAATTGATTACTGTGCCCCTACGTACAATGTGCTGTGCCTGATCTGGAATGCCCTCTGATAAAATGCTACAAGCATTTGCCAAGTTGCTTACGTTTACTACTTAAGCCAATCATGCCGCTGGAGGATGTGTGGCAATCACCCGTAGGTCGGTGAACGCGTCAACATCAAAGCGACCATAGCCAGATGAGCCACTAAGGGTAGAAGTCCGTTTTTCAGGTTGTACAGGCACGGAAAGACAATCAGAACATACCCTAGGCCACGTAATGCGAGAAGTGGCTCTGAATGAAGTGTTGGTCCATTGATATTGGTAAAGCCTGAGGAGAAAAACAGTAAAGGCGTGTCCGATGGATCCTCGGGAAATACAGCGTACCTGAGCGAACACGATTGGCCACATCTTGGGCTTTGTATATGTCGTTCGTCCAGACAGCCGCAGCCAGCGTGTAGTCTGATGCATTTGCGAGCTCGACAGCCTCATCAACTGTTTTCACCGTCGCCAAGACTATCACTAAGACAAGCAAGAGTTACATAAACGGTAAGAGAAAGACAGTTGTGCACATACCTGGACCGAATGATTCTTTCTCCCAGGCTCTAATACCTTTACCCGTGTCGATTCCTTTGGACGCAAATTTGACTAGGTGCGGCTGCACAACCGCCTGCTGCCTAGTCAAATCTCCGTACAAAAGCTCTGCTTCCCCACCATCTACTGCCTCCTTCAACATACTTACAACATTCATTGCATGGCCATCAGTAAACAGAGGACCCATGGTCCCATCAAGATTCTTGGTGAGGGATTTAATCACCTCTAGGAGACGAGGGGCGATACCGGATTGAACGATGACACGCTCTGTGGACATGCATACTTGACCATTATGGGAAAATGCGCCTTTTACAATCGCTGGGGCCGCAGCTGACACGTCTGCATCGTCTAAAACCTACATCCTCTTGAGCTTGAAGGCTCCAGGAACACTGATGCTTTACTTACAATAACAGGGGACTTCCCACCAAGCTCGAGAATGCACGGCTTTAAATACTTTGCAGCTTCCATGGCAATAATGCGGCCCACACGATCACTTCCTGTGAACTGCATCGAAATAATGGATAAGCACATCAACAGACATGTTGGACTTCAATCATGACGTACAGTGATCTTGCGCACTGTAGGATGCGCAATTAACTCAGCAGTCCGCGCTGGAGCATCTTCTCGTGAGACTGAAATATAATTTAGCACACCAGAGGGGAGCCCTGCCTCCTGGAAGAGCTCAACGACGACGGCCTGGCTGCGTGGACTATGTTCCGATGATTTGAGAATGACGGTATTACCGCAGAGAATTGGAAGTAAGACAGCGCGAAGTGAGAGTATAAATGGAGCGTTCCAGGGTGCGATCGATAATCTGCCAATGATATCAACATGAGGCTTTGGCTGAAGATTAAGATGGCCGTTATATGATGCACATACATGACGCCCATTGCCCGCCGGTGAACTTCTAATTTGCCACCAGGCAAGCCGGAAGGCACGATCTGACCGTACAAGTCGCCGAATAATCCAACAACGTTGCTCAGGATATGGCTAGCGGCGCTCCAATTAAATGTAGACCATGCATCTGAAGCACCTGTCTCTAATTCGATCGACTCCTTGATGAGATTTTTGTACTTCTCAGTCGCCGCGAGCTCAGAAGCCTTAAGGAAAACGGCGCGTCGCTGGGCAATGGTCGAACGTTCCCATGTTTTGAAGGCATTTGCAGCAGTATCGACTGCGGCTTGACAATCTTCGCGTGATGCGTTTACTGATTGTCCAACTACGAGCCCAGAGCCAGGGTTTATAACATCAAAAGTAGAGGAAGAAAGTTTAGCTTCGCCGCCGATGTAGAGAGGAGTGATGTGCACCATGAGACTTGACCTGAGGCACTGCGTGATGTTTCTGGTCTGGTCCTTTTATATTAGAGCTCCAACGGCAGGGGCGGTCCGGATTATTTATTAGATAGGGCTCGATACTGATTGGAGGGATACCAATGACGCTGAAACTTTCTGTAGATTGAGCAGCGTCGGTGTCAAGGCTGTAACCTATTAGGATCCCTATCACTCCTCGTGAAAACCCAGATCTCGCAACCCGTCTCCTACTTACATTTCAGGAAATCGGTGTAGTAAGCCCGGGGTCTATGAATAGTTTAGTAGGTTCATTTACGCGGGATGTATAGTACAAAGAGGCGGTGGCGACGGACTGAGCGAAAGATCAGTGGTATGGATCATCTCTCGCAGCACGCACCCGAAGTACTTACCATACCACCTCTGTTGAAGGCCCACTAGACGTCTGTACCAAAAGACTGATGTCACCTAGCCGTCAGTGTTGGTGGTAGTCCTCACGGGCTATGGCGGTCTTTAGGATCAGGATGATATTAATTGCAAAGGGGCCAGGCCTACTGAGTCCGAAAATAATGAAACTTTGCCATCGATGTCGATTGCTTGCCTGGTTAGTCAACATCCTAAACATTGGCACTGACGTCACCGATATACCCTCCAGACCCGCAACGAGGGTACGGGTATGGCGAGGGTCACAATATAACAGCCCGTACCCTTACCCACACTGACCCCTTACCCATACCCGTGCCAATCACCATTCCTCGTACACCTCAGAGTCGGGATTTTGATTTACGGTGCTCGCAATTATTGTGCGCCAGAAAGCTCGTTGTTTTCTCCAGTCTTCTACGATTTAGTCGCTACTAGGGAGCCCTTGCGCATCCACAACTTGCCCTTGGAAGCGCGAACCAGGATAACGAGCCGTGGGTAGCTTTGAAACTGATAGGATTCAGATGCTATATATATATATATTCATCGTTGGTTGTTCCCCCACATGCTAGTAATGAAAAGGCTGACTGATCTGCCTCTCAGCCTTGTTTGATGTCGCAATTGAGAGCCATGATGAAATAGGTTGATGAGCGCCCAGACCAGCGTTCTGTATTGGTTTGACACAAGGTTTGATTAGTATTACCTTAGCATGAGAGAGTTACCGGGGGCAGCATCTGTTTGTTGTCCGTGGACCACGACAACCTTTTCTCTCATCTTGCCTCTGTGAACCATGAAGTTCTCTATCCCCTGCTCTCCGTCTTCAGCAACTCAAGACTATAATGAGACCCCTCCAGAAGTGCGTTACATGTATATCTATCTCACTCAAATTCTTAATTGGCTCTGGCCTCATGAAAAGTCTGACTTGACGACCGACATCACGGTCCCCACTGCTGGCGAGTACGCAGGTGTGACTGCACGGGAGTTTCTCAGTGTCCTTGGGGACGTCGCACAACAGGTACCTGTCCCAGGTTTTGACGCCATCGTCAAGGTTGCTTCAAATATTGTCAAGGCTTGTGATGTGATTATCTACTTGGTTCTCATAATTCCATGCCCATATTTTCTTTCTCAGGATAGCCAAGCTACTCTAGCACGTGCTGATGACCTCAAGGTTCGAATCAAAACATTGGTGGCCATCTTTGTAAATGAGCTCAAGGGAAAAAAGAAGGGAGAAATACATGCCAAACTCCTTCATGATATTGAGAGCTTGAAACAGTTCGTGCATCAAGCTTCTCCCCCCGGCTCCATTAATCATCAATACTGATACAGTGAACTTCAGGGACATGAACCATATCCAGAAGACTCTAGAAAAAATTTCATCTCAGCATCGCATTCTACTTGTCTTCTTTCGTGGAGTTAACGATGATCGAGTGAATAAATGTGTCATAAAATTGAACAACTCTCTCGAAAGCTTCAATGTATACCATTCTAAGCTTCTTGCTCATTGATAATGGTCTTAATGTTTCTGATAGGTTGCACGCAACATTGACTTTACAGACATGTTGAAGAAACTTGAACAGCAAATAACAATGTTTTATGACCAAAACCAAGGGCGTCTCCAGATTCTTCAACAGGGGATGGACCATGTCATTGCCATGCTAAATGAGCGTGGTTCTGAAAATTCCATATCTTCATCACTCTCTCGCACTTCCATTCCTACTGCCTCTGCCATCTTTCATGGTCGCAGTGAACTTGTAGCAGAACTTGTGGAAATTATCAAGAATCCTGCACATCATAAACACATCTGCCTACTTGGACCTGGTGGCATGGGAAAGACATCAACATCTCTGGCTGTGATGAGTGATCCTGGTGTCAAGGCTTGTTTTGCAGAGCACCTCCGAGTGTGGGTGCCATGTGTCAAGGCCACATCTGTTGCTCAATTTTTTGATACACTTCAATTGTCATTGGCAGTCACTAAAAGAAAGGGAGATGTTCGAGCTGACATCCTTGCAGAACTCAACTCTTCACCACCTATTATCATTGTGCTTGATAACTTTGAGACACCATGGAATGCAGAGGGTGCTCAATCTGAAATTGAGTCTATCTTGCATGATATAGGACAGCAGCCTGCTGTTACTCTCTTTATTACAATGAGGTCTTCAGCACCACCTTGTGGTGATCTTTTATGGCACTGTGTTGACCTTCAAGCTGTGGATATGATTGCTTCTAGACAAATATACAGCTCTTGGTGTTTCAAAGGGAGTAATGATCCTGATGTACCTCAACTTCTGGATCTTATTGGCCATGTTCCTCTTGCTGTAACACTAATGGCAAAACTAGCAAACACAACACACTTATCTGCAGCAGATCTTGTGAATGAGTACAATCATCTTGGTACTTCAATATTAGGACAAGGTTCAGATGCAACAAGTAGCATGAACCACTGCATAAGTCTATCAGTAAATAGTCCTCGTATGAAAGCTCATCCTGAAGCATTGGACCTTTTATATACTTTATCTATTCTACCTACTGGAACATCATATAAGATGCTTCACAAATGGTGGGCCTGCAATCTACTCAATTTAGTTAGTGCTCTTGATGTTCTCAAGAGTGTGTCTCTAATTGAAGAAAGAGATGGTATATACTTTGTTCTTCCAGTTATTCAACGTTATATTCTTGATCCTTCTCATTTTTATCACAACATTCTTGTATCAATGATTAATGCTGCCTGCATATTCCTAAAGCAACATAAATCTGAAATTGGAGACCCAATGTATCAAGACCATGTTGCTGCAATATCTGCTGAAGAAGGAAACCTTGAAGCTGTTCTTCTCAAAGTCACAGATTCAGATCCTCATATTATCCAAGATGGACATCTACTGCTTGCACAATATCAACGTAATAACAGACCTCGAGTAGATGTTATTGAACATGGTCTAAACCTTATTAGTGGTATTAATGCAAAGCTTCTTTATGGTGACCTGCTCTACTGCAAAGGTCTTATAACTCGTGATCTTAATCAGGATCATGATGGGCTCCAATATTTTCAAGAGGCTCTTCATGTCTTTCTTTCTGTAAACAATGCCTCAAAGGCTGCAATATGCCGTCTTGAAATTAGTGATAATTCTGAAGTGCAATATTTAGAGAGCAAGGCACTTATTCATACAGCTCAGGCAGAGTTTGAATCTATAGATGATGAAGTTGGTTTTGGACGCAGTTTGATATGCGTTTCAGATCTTGAACTTCAATACCCCTATTCTGAGTCTCTTAATTGTCTCAATCAGGCAGAAGCTATCTTTGCCAAACATAATAAACTATATTGGCATGCAATAACCACTTCACGTCTTGCTTATATCTATGATTTGCTGAGTCAGTATAACAATGCCTATTCTTGGGCATCTGCATCTCTCAATGAAAGCCGAAGTATTGGCTTTATTCATGGATGTTGGATTGCAGCAAACAGTCTAGGCTATATTTCCTTGAGAAATAATGACTATGATGCCTCTCTTCAGTATTTTTTTCAGTGTTTACAGGTTCGCAAATCAATGCAGCTTGCACCATATTCAGTTGCCCTAGAAGGAATGGGCATGGCATGGATCAAGTTAGGAAAAATAATAGATGCACATAGGGCATTTAAAGAGGCATTGGAGCAGTTTTCATTGAATTCATTTGGTTATTACCGAAATCAGTTTCTAATCAAGCAACTAGAAAATCCAGAACTCAAACCTAATGCCAATGAGAAGCAAGCATTAGAGTGGTCATATGCTAAAGGTCTTCTATAGAAAATTCTCAGACAGAGTAATAAGAAGTTGTTAGAAAGACAATAGGCCCAGAACTTAGAGTATAAATATGCTATGACATGGTTTAAATGTGATCAGTAGATGATTTGTGTTTATTACTCAAGAAAAACAGGATATAGCTTTATACATTTAAAATATATAGTAAAACAAAAATATATTAAATAGAAGAAGAATTCAAACAATCAGTTCAGAATTGCTGCAGTAAAAATTCAATACTTGTTTTGTGTATTGTAATTTCTTTCATAATATGTCTGAATATTTCACAGGAACTTGTAATCTTGAGTATCGTTAATATTATCAATATTTTAAAATAGCTGATTTTTGAGCTATTCCTATCAGAGAAAGACAAAAAAAAAAGTCTTACTGTTGTACTAATCTATTCAATCTGTACATAGGTAAGGCATATAGTAAGTTTGAAATAATTATTTTGAACAACTCTGATAATACCTGTGACATGTAGATTTTGGTCATTTGAAAAGCAATAGCAAAAGCCAGATTCATTGTGACTTATTAAAGGGCTGCAGTGATAGACATATATAAGCTAATAAGTATCTAGAACAAGTCTAGAGCACATCTTTGGGTCATATAGAAAAAAAATACTTTCTGCAAATCACTTGGTGATTTTATGCAATATGGTTGTGATGCAAAATACGTGAGATAATTTGACTAATTTGACTACCCTTTTGACATATGATGTATGAATAGAATGATTACTACAGCATTTCTACTCTATTTACATAAAAAATATATTTTGTATTCATTGAATTGTATTGCCTGCTATCCTAGGCAGTCTTCTACATCAATCTATCTCATTCCGGTGATACGACAGTGGTCTGTATCTGGATTGTTAGTAAAGATCATGACAAGGGACACTCTTATACAGTGTTCTGGACTCAGGATAACCTCTGTGAGGGTGCGATAAAATGGTACATAGATACCTGGCACTCCACACAAGTTATTCATTCACTGGCAATGCTTAGATGCACCTCCTTGTTGTATATACTCTATAAACCATAAAAGCCAAAAACAGTAGGCATATAAACCTTCCATCCCACCATTAACTGTACGCTTAGGGTCAGAAATAATCTATTGATCTATTGAGACAGTATTCCTGAGGATATTAACTTGGGGATGCTTGCAGAGAT
>JABAJU010000061.1:0-117888 GCA_018220975.1 Tephrocybe sp. 9980TJB
AAGCCTGTAATACAAGAGAGAAAAGTTAGAAGTGATTGTGGAGGATGTAATATAAGGAAAGAGATTTTAAATGAGTGGTGAGTATATCTTTTAGATAAACTAGACAGATAATGAACAGAAAAGGGAAGGAGTGAAGATGTAAAAGATAGAGTAGATAAGGTTGGTTGTCCCCTGGCAGATTGTCCCCTGACAGTGTGCTAGTGCAAGAGCCTGGCTATGGTAGTAGAAGAGGAGGTCGTTTATCGGGTCCTTGGTCCCTTGTCATTGTATACTGGTTTTTATTCACGCTTTCGATGGCTTTTTGTCGAAGATTAGGCAGATCATGCTCTTTTGTAAGCTGCATCTGGTATGCTTGCACTGCAAGGCAGGCCTGCAGGATGTGTTCCATGATAAATGCACTCTCTTCGTCGGTAAAGGGTATAGACCTCGTTGTAGAGCAAGCATCCTAAATGGGCGGGAAGGTAAGAAAGACGCAGCGAGAACGAGACAGAGCCTGCGGCATGGTGGCAGAGGTGAATTGGCATGTGGTACTGCTGCATGCTGAGATAAGAACGGCATGCCTTACTGAGTCGCTTCGAATGTTGAACAAAAGATAGGCAGTTGGGCTGCGCTTTGATCACTTCAAATGTGGAACAAAGCTCATTTCAGAAGAATAATGCCTCGTTTCCCTGAAAGCTGCTTACATATTAGATCATATGGAAGAGACAGAAAGCTTATTGTTAATGTCCAGTGCAAAAACAGAATACAAGGAATCAACAAGGGACTAACATTAGAAGCAGAGAGAATGTGATGGATCAAAAAGTTGCAACCAGAGGGAAGGGTGGTGGTGCACAGCTTAATCCTCATGGCGTTCCTACCTCAGTTGGGAGCCGCCTTTCAACATGCCGTCATGCAGCTTATGGGCCAGCCAAATGGCACTTACGGTATCAGCTACAACATTGTCAGCAACCGCACCAGTCAGGAACTACCCCAGGGCACCGCGGTGAGTACCTTAGCACTATCATTATGCACGGGTCAGTCTAACCATCACCTGCCTACCGGCAAATCATTCGACCGCCACTATGGCCTGATTAGACACCAGTATTCGGATTACCAGTAAACTGCGGTCCTCCCACCTCAAAAAGGCTAAGCTTAGTGAAAGGACGGTGGCCCCCTGATCTGCCATTGGGATGTGGCTAATAGCCTGGATGCTTGCGTCAGGCACCATCGAGCCTCCCGGGCTTTTTGCAACGACTGTGAAGAGCCTAAGGATCCATTACATTCCAGACCTCGAGGCATGCGACCTCACCGCTGTCACCCAACTTGGGGGTGAGGCCAATCCATCACTCCTTGTCCCAACACCAGAATGTCTTGTCATCAGTGCCATGGCTATCCACCCAGGGATATATACTACATGATGTCTGCGATATGTAAGAAAGCTTGGAAATGATGTGTCAGAAAATGTATTGAAATATTTGAGCAAGAAAATATCATAAATAACGAGGATGCTTTGTGAGTGTCGTCGAATCTTGGAAACCGCCATATGTGATGATGAGTTTCTTGACAGTACCCCCACATCAGGGACAAAGGCACGAAGTCCTTAATCCTTGAAGGGACGAGGTGCATCAGGCAGAATATATGATGATGCAAAAATTAGAGGAAAGATTGTTGGTACTTGTGGAAGCAAGCGACAGTAACAGTGTGGATCCATAGAATAAGGGCTCATCGTGACGAGGGTCGATCAGAGTTAGAGATGGAGAAAATGAGGTTTGAATGCCAAGTATGGCAAGGAAAAGTGGTGATGTCTTGGCACAACGTCAACAGTTCTAGGACTGATCATGAGAATGCTTGATTCGTTGCACAACCAGCCTCAAGTGTATGAGGATAGATGTAATATTTAGGTACATGTATATCGTTATCTAGTGAATGTACTGATACAGTCTGCATTACAGCGTTTATAAGTTCCCCCTACGTCAATTGAGCAGAGTACAAAATGAAGGAGCGAGTAAAATGTAAATCAAGGCCCATGTTAATATACAATGATCCGTTTAAAAACCGGCAAGATATGAGTCCATAGAGCCAGTCGTGAGCGAGCCAAACCTTATTTCCATTGCCAGAATGGATTAGATTCGCTCGAATTCTTCGGCTTGCTGTTGCGGCCGTCATCCGAAGTGCTGAAGGTGCTACTGGAAAACCTCGACACAAGGTTTTTCTGCTTAACAGGCTGCCGAGGGTTGGGTGTTCTGTGGGGCATGCCCGTCATTTGCGAGTATATTGACGGTGCTGATACATGGCTAGCCGCATCGAACGACCTTCGGTCCCCTGAGGCAAGTCGGTCGTTGTGTGTGTTGTATTGATGTTCATGATGTGACCTTGCTGCTGGTGAATCCGGATAGTTATAGTCCTCAATGAGCCGAACCAAGTCCTCCTCCGTTCTCGCCTCCTCCGCGGCACGTAGCTTCTCCAACTTGAATGCCACAGTCTCCTGGAGGACATGATGCCGAATTATGAGATCTGTCTTCCTGCTCCGTTTGTGGCCGAATAGCTTTTCTCCGAAGCGTATGAGACGCCAGCGCCATCCGCTCTTCGCTGCACGTCCATACTCAGGCGTAGCAGCAAACATGGCTGTCTTCTTGGCACGCTGCTTGCGTGCACGACGCCGGCAGCACCAGATGAAGACAAGGAAGATAAACGCGCATCCGAGCGCCATGAGAAGAATCTGCCACCATTCAAAAGGTTTTCTAATAACAACAGGCGTCTGTGTGTTAATGCCTGTAATGGTAGGCAAGGCGGCAATGGAACTGGTGCCAGAGGCTGGAGGTACGCGGATAAGTTCAGACAGGCAGGTGCCAAGCCCCGAGACAACGGTCGTGTTGTCCTGACAATTCGCTGCGACACAGGCACCACCGCGAAGAACTTGATTCGGGCTAGAACAGGCTAGGCAGTTGCTCATTCCTGCATTTGAACAGCTTGAGCAACTGGTGTCGCATGTTTGGCAGGAGGAAGTAGCGATGTCGAAATATTGCGATTGACTGCAGGTCGGTAGACAACGTCCGTTCACCAACACGGGACGGTCGGAGGGACAACTTGAGCATTGGCTGAATGAACCTCCAGAGCAGCTTGCACAATCAGGATGGCAGGTCAGGCAAGACCCAGATGAGGAAAACGTTCCCGAAGGACAAGTCGAAACACATTTCCCGTTCGAGGCTAGTTGGTTTGAAAGGCAGGTAAGGCAGAACGTAGGAAAACCAGCGCATGATCCACAAGAGGAGTCGCATGCTGTAGAATCGATCAGACAAATTATTAAGGCGCTGACAAAATAAAGACAAACCTATACAAGTAAGGTTATCCTGAGGTGACATGAATGTTCCGGAAGGGCAGGCATCGACACAGGTTCCGTTCGACAAGGAAAACCCAGGTAGACATCCAGTGCATTGTGCTAGATTGGCAGTCGAAGCAACATTGAAGTTGGGAATCTTGCAAGAGGTGCACTTTGCGTCACAGGCTGCTCCATCAGTTAGCTTGATGGCACTAGCGAACTAGAGCAGATCACATACCATCGCACTCTCTCTTGTTATTGTCCGCAATCATATTGGTCCCTTCGCAAATGCCGTTCGAATCTGCACTAACACAAGTCCCGTTAAGAGTATACAGTCCAGGGGCGCAAAGGGTGCAGTCATTAGATGTCCCCCCCGTACACGTTGCACACGTAGAGGCGCACGTTGAACAGGATGAGCCACTGCTAAAGCTTCCCTGGGGACACACTGTACCACCGGAGGTCGATGACTGAGTCGAATCGCATTTGGTTTTATCGTTCTCATCCTGAGTAAAGCCTGATTGGCATGTGAGGCAGTTGCCTGTGGTGTCCGCGCATTCTGAGCATCCGAGCTTGCAGACTGCTTCAAAGTTAACTCAAGTACGCAATTAAGTGAATAGAGGGCAACATACCTTTACAGTTACCAGTAGAAGATAAGAAAAATCCCGGCGAACACTTCGCACATTGCGTTCCATTCGAAGCAGCGGTAAATCCAGCGTTACATGCACACTGTCCGTTGGTGCCACAGACGCCATTCACACAGTTACACATGGACGGTGCGTTGGCTACAACGGGCTGCAAGCAACGACCGGAACCAGTTATACCATCGTCGCAAGCAATGCATCCACTAGGGCAAGGTTGACACTGCTGCCCAAAGAATCCGGATTTACATGATTCGCAGGAAGAGCCTGTGAAGCCAGTTGCACACTGACAGGTTCCTGAGGCCGAACAAATTCCTGAAGAAGCACATGGAGGAGAACACGCTGTAGATTGCATGTCAACGAATGACAATGAAACAGGTCGGCTCAAGGGGAGTTCACTGATATCAGGAACGGAGCCCCATATAATAACTCGCTGATTGGACGAGCCAGATGTGGTCGCTATCCAGACATCTGAAGCCAAGCTGAGCGACTGCGCTGCAGACAATGGCGTGGAAGAATTGACAATAGGACTGGTGGGTAGGGCGGAGAACCCAGCCTGCCCAGAATACAAAGCTCCAGAAAATATTGAAAGCCCTGGTTGAAGTGCGAGGTTCAGCGGAAGGGTTTGCAAAGAGGCGTTGAAACCCGGCGATGACGATAGAGATGATGAGGAGGTGAGGATTGTGTGTAGGAGTTCGGGGCTTGTGGTAGACGTGTATTGCCCAGGTAGTAGTTGTACATTCGTCGAAATCCCCGGTGTCGATACTGAAGCACCGACTGGCAATATCTTATCAATATCGTTTGTCTTGTCTACAGATAGTCGACATACGTACTGGTAGTATTAGAATAACCCTGCAGACACTGCCCAGGAATACATAATACGGATGACGACTGTTGAGCGACTATATTTTAGTTAGTTCGGCTGTCCATAAATTTTAGGAGGAGATGTCTACTAGTGTTGGCAGTTAAGATCAGGGTAATGAAGTGAAGCGCGAACATGGCGCAATAGATAGGTCGTTAGAACGAAAAAATACGTGAATGTCGTGGTCGTAGAGAAAGAGAGAGACTGGACCGTTGTCGGCGGTGTCGACAGAACAAGGCTTTCGTCTCCATTTGCCGTTCCCTTTTGTTGTTCGACAATGGGGGAAACAATAGTAATTGCAAGGTCACATGAGTGGGGCCAACAAAGTTAGCAGCTTCCTGATTTGGCAATTCTGATAGGCGCATCATCACTTGTATGTCGAAGACGTTCTTTGACTCTACAGCCTGCTTACAAGCGTATTAGAAGAGCTATCCATTACACAGATGAGCATGCCTTCTCCAAGGATTACCCCTTTTCGTATCCCCTTTCCAACTCTTTCAACAAAACAGTCGTTCGAGGCAGCCACAATACTTTCCATCTTCATGACGCTGAGAATAATTAGGGTGTCTCCCTTCTGAACGAAGCGAGAATCCCTGCTTTCGCCACTTTGCGCAGCTACCAACGCCGGATGCAGCTCAACGATCTTGCCCGTCAAGGGAGATGCCATATGACTTTGATCGTTGAGATTGGCAAGTTCAAATGCAGATGTCGCAACTGAGGCAGACGTAGATTGCATTAGAGAGAACTTGAGCGGGCTTGGGGATAATGATGTCTGCAAAGTGCCTGAGAGTCTGGCTGGGAAGTCATTCTCGGCAATGGAAGAAAGGGTGAGACTGTGTTTCAAGGGCGGAGATGTGTCATCCGAGTTGGATGGTGATAGAGTCAGATGGAATAGGGTTTCTGGCTGCAGCAACGTGCTTTGAGTCAATACCATGGCAGCAGATGGACTGGTAGCATTGGTCGACTTTCGCAAAATGTTGGAAGGCTGTTTAGATGTTAAACGGGATTTGCCATACTCCAGAATCGAGCCGAGGTTTCGTTCTAACCAGAGTGTATCAATCCGGTCCAAAAGCCAATCCGGATGGCTAATAACTCCTGCAAGGAGATCACGGTTTGTGCTCAAAAGCCCACCAACTCTTAGTTCTCGAAGAGCACGCATTGCTTTCTGAGAGGTTTCTTCGAAAGACTTTCCGTGAACAATCACCTTGGCGAGCAAAGAATCGAATTCGGGGCTGATAGTCCACGATGAGAGGGCATCGAGAGGACCGTCTGATAGCCATGTATCGACGCGTACGCCACGTCCAGAAGGCCATGCAATATCCCCGGGCTTTAAAGTACCAGAAGAGAGCCTAAAAGATCGCAGCGGGTCTTCGGCCGTCAAGCGTAACTGTATAGCGTGACCGATAGGTGAAGGAGGTGACAGAAGTTCAAGGGAGGCCAAAGTAGATGAAGTGCTAAATAGTAAAAGTTGCGCTCGTACGAGGTCGATGCCCGTTATTTCCTCTGTAAAAGTTTTCAGTCCAAGTCGAATAAAGAAAAAAAAAGCAAACTGACCAGTGACTGTATGTTCAACTTGGACTCTGGGATTGATTTCCAAGAATACCCATTCCAACGTCTGCGCATTGACAAGATACTCAAAGGTCCCCAGGCCAAGATATTTCAGTTTCTCAGCCATCTTCATCGAGGATTCTAAGAGCGTCTTGATGATAACAGAGGGAAGTCTAGATGGAGCGACCTGCAATTGTTTCCCGTCAAAAACAAGATTTCAGCATGGAAAGAGCGGTAAACCTCGATGATTTTCTGAAATCTACAATCAATCAACAGACTTCAATACTCCGACTTAGGCAGCACAAACCTTCGTTGCACACTGCACTCACGCTCCCAAAGATGAATCACGGATGCTCCATCTCCAATAATTTGCACCTCAACGTGCTTCCATGACGGCCCAGTGAGGGCTTGTTCGACGAATATTTGGTGTGAAGGCGATTCGCCCAGGCAACTGCAATGCATGGTTAACTCGGCGGACTGTAAGACCATTTATTGCTGTACATACCGATTAAAGGCTTCTTCCACTTCCTCGGTGCTTCGAACGATTCTGATACCCCTTCCACCTCCCCCGTCCAGCGCTTTAATCATGACAGGTAAACCTTCCGCATGCAAAAAAGTATGCACATCTTCTGTAGATGGCACGCTGCGCCCAGCGGCCACACGAACCCCAAGTGATGTAGCAAGGTCACGAGAGAGTAGTTTGTTGGACGAGATACGAAGGGTATCGACAGAAGGCCCAATAAACACGATAGAAGACGGCAACGCTGACGCAAGAGCAGGGCTTTCACTCAAAAAGCCATATCCAGGATGCAAATGGGTGCATTCAAACCTGAAAGCATATCAGAACGAAATCCATACGCCTTTGAAACAGCTTGTCATGCCTCTGAGCCAGGTCGATAATTTTCTCCACTTTCAGGTAAGAATCAACGTCGTCAAGCTTCTCAGCTTCATCAGCAAAAGTCGCGTGGCTCTCATCTCCTTCTGTATAGATCGCGACAGTGGTCCATCCTAGCTCTGCAGCGGAGCGTAGAACTCGGATAGCAACTGGAAGAGAGACGAGGACATGAGTGTTTGTTGACAAGCTTGTTAAAATTGTTTGTCCTCTTACTCTCGCCACGATTCGCTACCAGGACCTTGGGCATCTCGTTTACAGTTTGTCTGCGCGCAGTTGGGCTTCAAATCCTCTACAGACAGAATGGGTTTGTTTATCTTGCAAATTCCATCATTTGAAATATTCATGGGCACAGAAACCGGGTACTGTTGAAGCCGAACCTCCATAACCATCGTGACCTTCTCGCATCCTTGACGTAGCGGCATTAGAGGCCACCAACGGACGTCGAAACTCAGTTCTTGCTATACCATGCCTTCAGACTCATCTGGCCAGAATAGCAAGGGACCCAAGGTGAACGACGCGTCAGATTGGGAGGTGTGCAACTTCGCGCGGCTAGGTCTTCTTGCTTGTGCTAATCTTTCTTATGAAATGTCTTCTAGCACCCTTTGTCACAGCTCAGAGCACAACAGCAGCTCACCTCTAGCCCCAACCTCCAGGACCCAGGTTATATTCGCCAAAAGGCGAACGACAAGTTATGGGTGCGCGAACGTCTCGTAGCCTTACTCGATCCAAATTCTTGGGTAGAAATTGGCTCCATCACTGGAAAACCGATCTACGACGAAAGGATTGGCACTTTGAAATCATTCACTCCTGCGTAAGCAACCCCGTAACTCATGTGCATTTTGAGCTGCATGTTGTTTATCAGAAATTCCGTGACCGGTTTTGGGCGTATACATGGTCGAAAGGTTTTCGTAACTGCAGACGACTTTAGTGTTAGAGGCGGGCATGCAGATGGCGGCATTCAGATGAAAGCCCCTTACGGAGAGGTTAGCTACGAATTATCCTTACAACGGCATCTTCTGACATATTCCCAGCTTATTTCCAGAAAGTCGCGAGTACCATTGGTGTGAACATTCAACCATTCATCAATTTCAGGCGTGGCTCAACACTGAATAGATACGCCTTTTGGATGGCTCAAGCGGTGGTGGAAGTGTCACAACTTGTACGCCCAATTGGCATCGCTATCGTCGCCCCAGATTAATTTTGGTTATCTAGATCTCACCAACGGAGCAACTTATATACCAGGAATGGCTGGACTTGGAAGAAGCATGGACACAATGGCAGTCGTACCAGTTGTTTCGGCGCTGTTGGGTCCAGTAGTTGGTCTTGCTGCGGCGAAAGCTGTCACCAGCCACTTCAAGTTAGTACATGTGCAATTCCATCTCAATCTAGATTTTAAGGCGTTTCCAGTGTCATGGTCAAAGGCCTTAGCCAGGTACTTTAGACGACACTCAAGCTACACTATTTTCCTGACCTTCTGCAGCTATTTGCAGCAGGACCACCCGTAGTCAAACAAGCAACTTTCGAAGACTTGTCCAAGGAAGCGCTGGGCGGTTGGGAGATCCATGCACAAAATGGAACAGTTGACAATGTCGCTGAATCAGAGCATGATGCTTTCACCCAGATCGCAACTTTCCTATCCTATCTTCCATCTTCGATTTTTGCGCTGCCTCCTGTTGTTAAATCGAGGGACTCTCCGACACGAAGGGAAGAGGAGCTAGTCTCCATTATCCCAAGACGCCGTGCACGTCCATACGAGGTTCGGCGGCTCATTCGGTTGATTGTTGATACAAATGGAACCGTGGACGATGCTGCTTCATCATCATTCTTTGAGATAGGAAATACTTGGGGAAGATGTATCGTCACCGGTTTTGCGAGGCTTGCAGGAAGACCAGTCGGAGTCTTGACTAGCGACTGCCTTGTAAATGGCGGTACGTGATCTCAAGTTTCGGAGTGTTCAATATGTTCATAGTACGCAGGCGCAATTGACGCGCTAGGCAGCCAGAAGAGTGCTAGGTTTATAACTCTGTGTGACCACTTTGGGTTTGTACCTTCTCCTTGAATTTAATTGGGTTGCTTACCATCCCCAAGTCTACCATTCTTAAACCTTGTTGATTTGCCAGGCTTTGCCATCGGTGAGTCCGATGTTCATGAATATAATAATCCTCAGCATGTATATAGGTTCGGCTGCTGAGAGGATGGCGACCATACGACATGGTGCATCAGCTATGTCAGCATTGTACAATGCTATGGTACCAATCTACACTGTGGTCACAAGAAGGGCTTTCGGCGTTGCTGGAGGTGTATTTGCGGACCCCGAAGATGGTGCTGGGACACGAGTTGCCTGGTTTGTCTCCCTGCTCTTGGCTGCTTGCACTGTTGTATTGACTCTCCTCGATAGGCCTTCTGGTGATTGGGGTAGTTTGCCTTTGGAAGGCGGCATTGAAGCAGCCTACAAACGTCGATTAGAGGAGGCGGGACCGCCTGAGGCTCGCGAAAAACTCATGGAAGACCTTTTGTCTGAGTTCGAGAGCGTGCGGAGCCCTTTGAAAACTGCAAACAAGTTCGGAATTGAAGAAATTATCGATCCTCGGGATACACGAGCTCTAGCTTGTGAGGTACGTGCTACTTATTTGATTGAGTACCCATGTGCAATAAACTTACGTGGTACACCTAGTGGGTGGTGCACGTCTACGAGCACATCCTACCTCAGCTTTCTGTCGTCAGACAAAGCCGATTTGGATTAGATCTTAAACCGTCGAGTGGCCGTGGATATCGCCTGTAATAATCACCAATGCGAAATGAGAATGGTTGCCTGTGCGCACAAATTAGGGTTTCGATGGCGAATGTTATCAAGACACACAGTTGCAAAAGATATTTGATGACGCACAGTTGGCCATCCGAACTGTGTCATCTTCAGGTCTCTTGTGCCAAGAGGTTCAAACACGATGGGCACTACAGGTTTGATCAAGTCTTTGACATATGTCAGCATACAAAGTATCCACAGGATCCCGCAACGTCAAACAAACAAAGAACAAGCGATAATCCTCCTAGATGGAACTGATAGCGGTGGCAAATTTGCCCTCTAAGTATGTTGGTCTCACCATTTGTGTTTATCTCGATTTGGCGGTTACCAATGCCCGGTGACATAGTTTACTTTGTTCTTATCTTTTATGGCAATGAAACCTCTAGTGGCATGGTTGAATGGTACCTTACAGGTCTCATGAACATTACTTTTCCTGGACTTGAGGTCATACGTGGCGTATGGAATTACCGTACCTTCTGTATCTGAAGAATATTCGGGGTGAGTCACCTTCATAAAGCTTCTTACTGCGACTTATCGAATCGAATTTCTCGGTCAGTGCCAGCTATCATATCATGACCACTAATTCCACCAATTATTATGACGTGACAATGCACTTCTGGGATACAAGCAACGCACTCACCGTATATACTGGAAATAACCTTTCGACGACAACCACTATCCGAAGCACTACTGGCATCACAAGTGTTGTCACCTCAAGTACTAGTAGTGCCCAAACTAGCGCCAGCAGCATATCGAGCACAACAAAGAATTTCCCATCAAATTCGTGAGTTCCTTTCATCAGTTCCTGCTATGAAGATTTGGCCTCGTCCAAGAAATACGCGCCAGCACCCAATCCTCAACAACTCAAGGGAGCACCCCCTCTTTTACAACAAGGCATAGTTTGAGTCTATTGACCAAGGTTCTCATTGGTGGCATTCTCGGTGGAGCAGCTGTAATCGCGATTGCGATCATCATTGTTTATTCATTGAAGCGCCGAAAACCACCTCAAAGGAAAAACTACATATACTCAGAAATCGATCCTTCCTTCTGTAAACGCTCCTACAATCCTTGCCGTTCAGTTGTCACGCCGTCCACTGACGCGGGATCTCACCTGCCAGCGCCAGGTAAGTAACAATGTCACATCATTTTCTCTGCGAGAACCAAGCTTACAATGGCCTCTGTAGATGAGCAATTCATGCCACCTACTTATGCAACCCGTGCGTTGACTTCACAGGCCTGTCCCTTCCCTGCGAACGACTGCTGCTGGAACCGATTACGGGTGACTAGTCTCCAAGCAGGGACAGCTCCCGGTTCAACATCTGGAGGGGCATCTACATCCTCTGATATGGGCTTCATCTTCAAAAGAAACTCGCTGCCACCGCTCCCCCTCTCCTTGTGGTCGGCGAGCTTGAGCCTGCTTCCGAAGCTCCGCCAGCCTATTCACCAGGCCCATCCCAACAGACTCTTGAGAGCAAATTCCCGAGAAACGAAGCCGGGTTGTTTAGTTTTCTATGTGGTCTCCTTTACTTATATCAACATGGACATAAGTAACGAACCCTGACGTATTTCTATGAGTAGCCGATGGGGCTTTCGGTAATACCACTCTCTTATCACTGCATTCGCCTTTGCATTTGACAACCATTTATAAACCCCGTATCTGGGTATACGTGACTAACGGCGCGAGTGGCAAGATATACAATTGTAACATGTCTTTACTTCTTCTCTGGCTTCTGCATCTCGTCCATCATCCTCCTCGACTTCCATGTCCCACCGATCCCTACACCGAAGCTGCCAAACGCACCAGTTGCATTGATGCCTGGGCCATCTGTGGGGCTCACGACCGTTGAGCCAGGTCCAGATTGGAAGTTGGGGCGGAAGGAGCTGTTGGGGATTGATTGAATAGAGAGGAACTTGTTAGGAAGCGGCCTGTCCTCCGTGTTGTACTGAAAGATTTTTATGAGGACAGGCGGAAAAATAATTTGAAAAACAACTAACTTGGAATTCCAAGCCAATGCTGTCTGCTTCAGAGACATCCAAAAGCTTAACAAACCTCTTCCCAATCGCGTTCAACTTCTCCACATCGTCCTTGCTGCGGGTCCACACCTGGATCCTGTCAACCTTGCTTCTCAAACTGACAACGGCACCGCAGATCTCATCGCCATCCTCTAGCTCCTCACCTACAAGCGCCATCGTCAGCCAGCTCCAGCAACGATCAAGAAGCAGAGGATTATTCTTCATCGTCAGCACCCACTTTCCACCATTCGCATTTGCTTCGTCCTCCCACATCGGCTTGATCCCCGACTTGAAGAGATGGTAATTCGAGTTACGCTCGAGTTTGGAAGGAGGCTTGAGCCAGTTAAAGTATCGGCAGTACTCTTCGACGGTCTCGAACTCGCCAACGACAGTTAACCCAGCTTCATAGTCGATAGATTCAGGAGGTTGGTTATTAAAGTTAACATCTGGGACCGTTGCGCTCGCAGGGGTGAATGGGAATTTAGCTTTGGTATCGTGATATATAGTCCTATTGCAAGTGATCAATACAAGCAGGTATACACCAATCTACAAAACATACCAGGGATATTGCAATGGGTGTTCAGGTCGCTTAATGGGTATTCCAGGGGTCTTGGGATCTTCGATCATCTCTGGCTCAGGGGGCTTCGCTGTTCCATCGATGCTGAGCGCTCGGGTCTTCGCCAGACGTGCAGTAATGGCATCGAGGCTGGGTATGTTCTTATATCCAACCTTAACCTTCCGTTTCTCTACTGGAGGTTCTTGATTGAGCTCCTTTAGTTTCTCTGTCGTCAGAGGTTCGCCACCTCCTGCATCACTGCCATCGGCCTCGGACGGCGGCGCAGTTGAGAGTGCCGAAGGTGAAGTAGAACGTGTTGCAGGTGGATTCACTGCAGTAGAGTCATTTGTAGATGTTAAAGAAGCCGTTGAGCCTGGTCCAGTGCGCAGAGCGGCGAATGCAGCAAGACGTGGCCGTGGCGCTGATGCAGGCTGATTTGAGGGAGTGGACGAGGTATTGGCATTGATACGAGCAGCAAGCTGGTTGAGAGAAGGAAGACGGCCAGGCTTTGGTGGAAGTTCGACAGTTTGACCCTCCGAGCTCATCGTGGTCAGTGCAAGAGATAGCTCCAACTCGGACCAAACACAGCACCGCCATCTGCCATCATCACTTAGTGCAGTATCCCCCACATTCTACATACCATTTAACTCAACTATCGTTTATCGCCCGTCTTAACATGTTCTATGTACAGGCACAGAGCAATACGATGTGGAATCGATAACATCTAGAGATCTTATCAGCAGATCATCTACATACACTGAACCATGTACGTTGCTAATTCATACTAACCTTTTCTACGGGCGCTGGCCACAACGCCATTTAATCGCCCCTTCACTCATTGCATGGCACCATATGCCCGCAACGACCGGGACGACTCTAAATGGGTTATGAATTATCTGTCAAGTCAATGCCACCACGACATCAATGCATGCACAACCATTTCTTCCTCCTCGCCCGGCCGCCGCACGGCACGCATGTTGTGCATGGTTCAGACCAGCATAATGATTTACAACTAGTTATAAAGACGCCAAGAAGTTAACAGCCAGCGTTTGATGGTGACATGTATCTGGGCTGTTGAAACTTTGACAAGGGAAGAATCGAAATGGACTCGGTAGTCATATTGTACTAGTAGTAAGAGTATGTTCGCGCTGAGAAGAGGATTGAAAGTGTGGCTTGTAAGTGTGGCTTGTATTAGACACCGAGGTTGATGGAAACTTGAAGGCTGCAACAGCAGCGTGTGACGATACACGCTGTTTGGTAACTCATAGGATGTGCGACTTCCCTGCGTCGTGGTATCGGGTGTTTTTCCAAGTCTTTGCAGAACAGATAGTATACAAATACCAGCATTATAGGCAATGGGCAAGCCGCATCTAAAGTAAAGATGAACTCGTACAAGGCATGGAATCGGAAGCTAGTCAATTGACGTATAAAATGGTAGGATACTCACATGAAAAAATGCGACACTGGGTCCATGGTATAAACGCCCAACCTGGCATTAGCAAGTTCAGCGAGTGAAGCCAAAGTTGGTGGATAAAAGGTTCAACCTCAGCTGAATCGGGGAATTAAATTAAAGGGTTCTAATCAGTCCCTGGTTCCTGAGGCGGACACTGTGGTCACCAGTATCAAGCCCATGCGCTGCAGACCTTGTTCAGGACAAAGGGAAAAGAAATAGTCAAGTGATCATGACTGCGCACAATGCGTTACAACTCGAACAGTTGTTGTGAGGTAAACCCTAGCTAAGCTGTGAGCGCTGATATAGATATTTTGCCACACGCCGCGGACGCAAAGTGAAGCCCCTGACCATCCTAATTTTAGTTGCCTGCACCAATTTTAGAGCTGGATAGAAATAGAATGCAAATCGAATAAAAAAAGAACTATACCTTCACAGTCATATGTACAGCAACCGATTTAGTTCGATCTTCGACGTTGCAAACAGTCATTGGATGCAGAATGGCGATGAAATTGTGCTGCACAGCAAAGGGTTGTTTCAGAACAGACAGTATCGTTTTTCTGATATAGTAGATATTTTTTCTTCGTTAGAAGGGGAAGCTATAGGATCTAGCTTACCTATGCATCAAAGTTATCATACTTTGAGTTTCAAACCACATCTAAAGCACCTCGTGGCTGAACGTAGGATTTCCAGCCTAACAGCTTTGGGTAAGAAAGAATGACTAGCTGATATGATGTAGTTGAACAACGCAGCCAGCTGGCTTATCTAGTGTCCTGGACCATTGACTTGGCCGCCACCAGGTATCATAATCATGCCTAACAGATCGACTTCTCAGTATACACCCGTAAACTTGACGGTATCGTTTACATTCTACCTGAAATTGACATGTCCTAAGGCAACGGAGACTTCTACCCGATTGGCTTCTTTAAAGGCTATGTCCAGAATGTATAATCCGGATTCTGATAACTCCTGCACATGTTTCTATTGTCGTGGAACCTACTAGAAGCTCCAGTAAAACTTTATCATACGCCTTGGAGTGGAAACATGCTCGAAATGGGCCGTAAACAACTAGTAGTGCTTCTCACGACTCCGCCTGACGCCACGGCGGCAACCTAGAAATTATGTCATTCATTACATCTTGGAAAGACAGAGAAACCCATCTCACGTACATACATAATACATTAGATCGCGAGTCAATTGAACGCCCAACCGGTGAAGGATGATAGAAGCCTCGAGATCCAGATGACCCCCCCCGGGAAATGTGAAAACGTTTACATCCCACGGCATCCGTGCTCTTATCGATGCCAGGGCCTTTACTCGATCTTCAGATTACCTGCGCCACCAAAAGGAATGTCCCGAGAGAGGTATAGCATGCGGGCCTTCGAAGCTACATTGTATTCGGGTCTATGTATAGCAAAGCCGCCGGAAGGCCAATTCAATACATCGCCTTTGGTCATTCGCGGGAAGAAAGCGTCTAGTAAGAATCGAGAATAAATGCAAGTGATACCAGAACAGGAAATCCCAATCTGTGAAACATGATTGAGTGGCAGCGTAGGTGCGAGGTAACTCTCACGATCTCACGTTAGCAATCACGTCAACCGAAGAGGTGGAGGCTTCGTGCTAGAATGCAAGGAAATTTTCGCAGCCAAATACAGAAAGCTGTCATGGGTCATACTGGAAAAAGGCGCGCGCCGGATTGTACATGGCGAGACCGAGCAAAACATCACAATCAAGTAAGGCTCGTACACGCAGCTTGATCCCAAGGAATGAATTGAAGAGTACCCGAGGACATATTCAGAGCCAGCGTGGGTATAGTGAATGTGAGAACCCATGAGGCTGCGCACAAGCTCCACTTGAGAAGTTGGGGATGTATGGGCGAAGGACGAAGGACCTCGATACTAGTAAGTACCCCAGATTCTGCTGCCGGCATTTGTCTCCGGGATCAGAAGATACTGTCTCCGGGTACACAAGTACATTTAATATTGCATGATGTTGTATGGTGCGCAGCATGTTGACGACCAGCGCTCAAGGAGGTGTTTCCAGGTCAAGGTTTGTGCCCCTGGATGGGGAAACGATTTCCGTACGAACATCCAATGAAAGTCCGCTATAGTCATTTGTTCCCTTGAACATGAGTACATGATCAGGGCGTGGTATTTGGGTGTCAGATGATGTTTGGGCAAACATAACGCGACACTCGACTCAGTCGTTCAAGTTCTGCATGGTGGCGGCTGGAGACAGGGCAAATTGTGATCGATCGTGTATGTAAAGCAGCCGCCGGCTGGGATCACGATGCGTCCCAACTGGATGGTTGTAAGATCCGTCAAAATCCCATTACTTGGGGGAGCTTGTACGGAAAGAAAGGGGTCCGTGGGATGACGTGGTGGTGAGAGCCGCAGGTGCAAGCGGACAGCCTTGCACACAAAGACCTTGGACAGTGAGAAGAGATCGCCGTTTTAGCGATTGGATATGACCATGGCACGAGGCGATCTACGCGGAACTCCTCCTGGCAGGACGGCGGGACGGGCTGACCAATGGGGAGAGTGATCGAACGACATTTGCCTCTGTTATCTCCGCTCGGCACGACCGTTGCCGTGGTTCTGTTGTGGAAAAGCTCTTCAACTCGTCGGCCACTAACTAACCCTGCAAACACCCCCGCTACTACTCCCAGCAATACGCAAATCATGGGCAGAAGAAAAATTGAAATCCAACCCATTACGGTGAGCCCTTGTGTTCATTTAGCACTATGAGCCCCTGTCCGATGGTACCGTTGTGTTGCGAACCTCCCAAAAATACCCGTTTTCACCCATTTTTGCACTTCCTTTACTGACTTGAGTCTCTTAAACTTAGCACGAACGCAATCGCTCTGTGACCTTTTTAAAGGTCAGTCTCGCCTGCTCATCCAAAGATTTTTGCTATTTTTGACTTTAATGTCTTGGCACACGTCCTGGCCGTTTATAATTAAAATTGCACATATAGCGCAAGAACGGCCTGTTCAAGAAGGCTTATGAGCTCGGTGTTCTCTGCTCTGTCGATGTCGCGGTCATTGTATTCGGTATGTCCTTTTTCAAAGCTTTGGCTAGCACAGATAGCCAGCACTCGCGCAGCAAATTGTTGACTGGTCCCTTGTTCTATTTTTATCCACAGAGGAAAGACCTGGCCATCATCTCAAGCTTTACCAGTACGGATCTTCTGACATTCATGAGATCATACAACGACATCTGCATGTGTGTGTTATCGCATTTTCTCCGGTATCCACCTGATGAAAGTTCCTGTTGTTAGCATGATGGGGAGAAAGACACTCGTGGACCCGCAGACTTCTCTAATAACACCACAGCTGCAAAGGACGATACAGGCGATGGTGAAGACGGCGACGATGACGATGAACCTGACGAGCACATCCCTCCGGTACGAGGCTCTAAGCGAAGAGCCGATGGACAAGCTAAGCAGGGAAGTGTCGAAACTACGAGCCCTGATGTGAGTACCTCTCAATGGAAAGATTTAACTAGTAGTAACTTATGCCTCCCAGATGGAATACCTGCCGCCTAGAACATCAGTTCACTCACAATATCCTCCCTCTCGTGTTGTGCCGCCATCGGTTCCTGCCTCGCTGCACCACCACTCACATCCAGTTTCGAGTGACCGCCTGAGTGGGCGCCTGAGTGGGCCCCTACACTCTCAAAGCAAGAGGCCGCGTTTAGGTATCCCACACAGTGGCAGTATCGCGCGTTCTCAATCTTCAGATGACGATCCCTTGTCAAGCGCTCTGAGTCCGGTCAGTGCTAGTAGCCGCTCGCGATACTCCGACCTCGGGCGTGAGTTTGGCAGCGCCTCGAGTTACGGATTGCCTCACTCTCATGGATCTTCCGGCGGGCACCATCGGCACCACAATCCACAGTACACGTCTTTCTTCCCCGCAAGCACTCACTATGGCCAGGCGGGTGGCACGCCCCCGCCACCAAACTTTATACCGCTTCATTCCCCAGCTGATTTCGCAACATCCGCAACGCGTGCTCGTAGCGCTAGCGGAAGTGGCGTTCTTCCCGCTCGCAACGTCTACGGGCCATACGGAGAAGGTAATGGACCCCCAGGCAGCAGCGGAGGGAGTGCCAGTGGGGACATCTTTGCAGCGTTTATGGACGCTGAGCAACACGTGCGAGCAAGTATGCCTCGCCGGAGCGCGACGGCGGCTCCAGATGTGGGTAGTGGTGGAGGATCGCCCTTCGGTATTGACTGGCCAGTTCACATGCGGCATGGAGGGGATGGGGTGGGATCAAAATCGGGTTCACATAGCAGTGCAGAGAGGGATGGGGGTCGCAGTGACAGGGGCTCTGCAGGACCAGGAAGTGCTGGCGGAAATGGAAGTAGCAATGGTCCTGGCCCAGATTGGTTGGACTTCCTCGGTGCGACGACTGCTAGCGGTCCCCCGCCGTGAATGGACACGAAAGATACCATTAAATTATTTGAGTTTCCTCCTCCTTTCTTTTTTTCTTAAATATGGCCTGTGTTAGCATTGTGTTGTTTTGATAGTTTTCTACAGTTGTCAGTTAGGATGCATACAAGAATTGTTCAATCAACATTGGACCCCTTTAGCTAAATTTAGTAATGGCAAAATTTGGGCAAAATTTGACCTTTTTCACAAAACATAACTTGGTCAATTTCGATGCAATAAAACTCTGTCTTGGGGTTTTAATCCTCTCCTCAGAAGGAGCATTTTGGCAAGACAGATAAGAAAAATATCTATTTTTGAGGAAGCACTATTGTTTGTCACACATTGGTGGTCACTAAGTGACCTGTCCCACAGGCGAGAGCAATGATCAAAAATGACTTACATAATCCATCATATTTTCACTTACCCATCAATTTTTTGGTGACGGTAAAGTAAAAAGAACGTCCACCTCACTCTCTCCGTCCAATTTTCACGTTGGGCCGTTAACCTTTCGAGCTTCCTATTAAGCTCACTATGGCCTCTTTTATGGCGCAATTCGCCAAGGCCTGCTTTACACAGGCTGGGAGAACAGGTCGCCCTGTCTCGCTTCCACGTCGCTCCTTAAGATTTTCCCCATGTAAGGTCTTCTCCTGCTAATATTTCACTTTCAACTAATGAATGCACTCCTATGGTACAGCAGTCACGCGAGGTGTTCGTTTCTCCTCCACCGCTTCTGCAGTTGCCGAAGAAAATCCAGAGACTTCGTCTGAGACGGAAACTTTGCCCACCTTTGATACCCTTGAAGGCAAAGTTTCGAATGGCGTCCTTGCAGCTATCAATGCCATGAAGATTACCCATATGTCGCCTGTACAGGCTCAGGTCTTCCCCCTTCTCCCAGACTTGGCACGACCATACAATGCACAGGAGCCTTCCACAGGCCCTGCTCGCGATCTTCTCGTCAAGGCTAAAACCGGCACTGGAAAAACTCTTGGTTTCCTCGTTCCTGCAGTTGAAGCACGGCTTAAATCTATTCACAACCACGGTATCCGGTCTGCTCGTGATGCTGGCAAAGAAAACGATTCGGTGTTTGTGTCAAAGGCCTCCCAGGCTTTCGCTCGCAACTCAGTAGGCACACTTGTTATTAGTCCAACTCGTGAACTGGCTACCCAGATTGCACAAGAAGCACTTCGTCTCACCGGCTGTTTGGAGCGTGACAATCGTGACTTCGGTGTTAGGCTTTTCGTCGGTGGCGAGGACAAAGGCAGGCAGATTCGGCAATTCAAGACTGGACGAAATGATATTGTCGTTGCAACTCCTGGACGTCTCCGTGACCTGTTAGACTCTCAGCCAGATATTCACAAAGCTATCTCCACGACCCAAGTAGTGCGTATCTTTCTAAATTTCAGGTGTGGCATTGTCTGATTGCAACAGCTTATTTTGGATGAAGCGGATACCCTTCTAGACATGGGCTTCAGGAGCGATATTGAAGATATCACGAAAGAACTTCCTTCCCTCCCTGAAAGACAAACTTTCCTCTTCTCCGCCACCGTCTCCCGAGCTATCCAGGACATCGCCCGGTCGACCTTGTCACCTAATCATAAGTTCATCAACTGCGTCAGCAAAGATTCATCGCCAGTTCATGCTCATATCCCCCAGTACCAGACCGTCGTTTCTGATGCTTCCCAACACATCCCTCACATCCTTCGGCTCATTTCTCACGACCAGTTGTCCAACCCTAACGCCTCGAAGATCGTCCTCTTCCTTCCCACAACAAAGATGACCCAACTCTTCGCCACTCTCCTTCGTAGCCTGTCCAGGATGGTTCTCCCCGCTGGTGCCAAAACTGCCATCTACGAGATCCATTCTAAGAAGCCCATGGCGGTTCGCACTAACTCGTCCAACTCCTTCCGTCATGACAGCTCCGGCGCTGCGATACTTGTCACTTCAGATGTTTCTGCTCGTGGTGTAGACTACCCCAATGTCAGCCGCGTCATCCAGGTTAGCATCCCTGCTTCCACTGAACAGTACATTCATCGTGTCGGACGTACTGGCCGTGCGGGCACCCAGGGTCGTGGCGATCTCGTCCTTCTGCCCTGGGAGAAAAACTTCATTAGGACCAGCCTCAGCAGCGTCCCGCTTAAACAGCTGCGCAGTGAAGATTTGCAGGCAGAGGTCCTCGAACTCGCAAAGGCTCACGATACTGACCCCGCCGCCTTCTTCGCCGACGCTCCCCAACGTAAGCCCAATGTTGCTGCACCTCGCTTTGGTCGAGCTCGCTCTCGTACAGACGATGGCCCTCTCTTCCCAAAGATCGTGGCGCCTATCGTTGAGGAAACAAATAGTGCCGTGGATAACCTGAAGAATAGGATTGATGGAGAGGCTATCAACGAGACATTCTTCGCTTCCCTGGGCTACTACATGGGTCGCGTACCTGCATTGGGAGTGCCGAGAGACCACATTGTACAGGGTCTGCAAACCTGGACTACAGACGCTATGGGTCTTCCTCAGGCCCCCTACGTCTCAGAAGCGATGCTTGTAAAGTTCGGCGCTGGTAGCTCGCATCGCGGTGGTTCAAGACGGCCGTCGTTTGGTCGCGGTGAGAGCAGGTTTGGACATGCTTCGCGGGACAGGGAAAACAGGGGCTGGGGTGCTGGTTCACGTGGTCGTGACCAAGACGGCTCCTACGGCAGTCGTGACCAGGACAGACCCTACCGTAGCCGTGAGCGTGACGATACCTTCGGCAGTCGTTCCTTCAGCCGCGGTGACCGTGAAGGCTCGCATGGCAATCGTTCGTTCGGCAGGGACAATGACAGAGGTTCCTATGGCCGTCGTTCCGTCGATCGCTCTGATGGCGAAAAGTCCAATGGCGAGTCTTACCCTTGGAACAATGGCGAAAGGTCGAAGGGTGACCGCTCTTTCCGGCGGGATGATAGCGAAGGTCGTGCTCACAAGTCCTATGAAGAGATGCCGAGGAATCGCTGGATGGGACGGGGAAGTGCATCAGCAAAAAGCAAACGCTATTAATTGTCGAGTGCTCGACGTTCCTCTTGTAGAGGATATTATTAGATGTTATGATCGCATATCTAGTTAATACTTTGTAGAATCTTATAATTTCCTGTGTACTTGCTTTACATACACCATTGTAACGTTGGTCCCTAGACTCACTCACAACTCTGGCATGACGTAGCGAATGAAATTCAATTACAAACTGAAAGGGATGCTGTATACATAGTATAAAAGGAGAAAATCCTGCGAAGCATCACCTGCCAAGTACCATCGATTCCTCGTTATCTGATATCTCAAACACCCACGTTACCCCCACTCCTTGTATGGCCTGCGTTGCCAGTTCTTCGACTAATGGAAGACTAAGAACGAGTTCTGGGGCTAAAACCATCACGGACTGCAATGAATGAAACAACTCTTTCGAAAGCAACATGGCCATGCGACGCCAACTGCTGTAGTCGCCTCGCTTGAACGATAGGGAATCGACGATACCAATGTCTAATGTTAGAGCTTCGATAGCGGTGGGGGATGAAAGGCGCTCTAATGTCGTTAGAACCCACTTGGGTGGACAGCGACTGGGAATATAGCGAGTATTGGGAGCAAGGTTGAGACGCAACCAGCGTAGGTTGGGGTTATACGTGAAATTGAGATGCATGCCATCCTTTAGAGGCCGTTCTAAGCATTGCTAGTTTAGTGGCCTCCCTTGGCGGCAGAACAGGAACATACCGCTAACTCGCTTAAGATGAAGGTCCTCCAAAGAAGGGCCAATGTTCTTCAACATTTCGTTAATCAAGTCATGTCCAACTTCATCCATATCATACACGAGGGTCAGCGACCGCAAGTAGGTCAAACCGACGCAACAATGCGGTTCACAGAACCATTCGAGTAGACTACGGTCCTCCAATTCTACAACCAACTCTTCAACACAAGTCCTATGCATACATGCATCTTCAAGACCTTCCCCGTCGTACGAGTTGCAAGCTATATTCGATACTGAGAGATGCCGCAGGGCCGGGGTATGCATAAAGATCTTCCGAAAGTCTGTGTTACTGAGAGAGAAGGACCGCAGTAGGAGCGAATGCATTGAAGTACTACGATCGAGGCTGAAAGCGATGGCTTCCCGAAGGATAGGTGGAAGGTCTATCGCATTGATATCATCCTGGGTGCAAGTCCCCAGAGACAAACATTCAAGCTTCAAGAACCCCAGTATCACAGCTATCGCGTCAACGACACCAGTAGGATCGTCTCCAGTACCAAAATCTATATTAAACGATATCTTTTTGATAAAGGATGCGATATGCGAAGATCCGGCGAGAAGATTTCGAAGCAGATGACATTGGCCGTGGGTTCGGAGGATGAGAGTGTGGAAAAGGTAGGCTTGAGACTGTATACGCCACTTATTACAAACTAAGGCACAGCTCCGGAGATCCGTGCCTTGGTCTTTGAGGTTGTCGAGGACAATGAGAACGAGTTCAAATGGAAAGACACGGCGGACCATGGGAGAACCTGGAGGATCAGTTGGCGCACTAGACATTGGGTGTCGAGCAATATATACTTTATTCGGCTGACATTCAACTCGTCTTTCTCACGGAACAAGTAGGGGCAATATGTGAGCCAATATTGCTAATGACTGGAAAGATAGAGGGAGATGATGAAGGACAAATGCATAGCTTGCCTGGGATCAAACCAAGCATGCCTCACCTGGTCTTCCATCTTGAGATAAGTGACAGCCGAAACATCATCCGAAGCGCTGTTCGCCGTGTAACCTGGAGCCAAGTACTGTGTTGAGTAGTGTATTCAAAACATGCTCTATATATCACTGATGTTCTCATCTATACCCACCGCCTCGCTGTCTTGATGCGATCATGCTGGAGTCTCAGAAACGATGAGATCCCTTGCGGTCCCATTTACTAGAACCTCTGAAACGTCGTTCCTCAAGATTGCCTCGCTAACCATCGCATCTGCAGGATGCGGTGGCTGGAAAGTCAACCGTTGACGTTCAAGTTGCTCCTCAAATACCGCGGGACCTGCAGATGCGGAGACAAAGCCGAGGAAAGGAGGCGATGGATTGAGAGGACGTGTGCAAAACTCGGGGTGAGCTTGAAGACCCATGAAATAGGGGTGGTCTGGTAAATGATAATGAGATGTATGTAGTGTGTAAACCAAATAAGACAAACGTACCAGGCAGCTCGAGGATTTGCATACGCTCCCCTTTCTCATCCTTGCCCGCGAAAATTAGCCCACTGTTTGTCAATTGCTCGACGTATTTGGGATTGACTTCATATCGGTGCCTATGACGTTCCCAAATTTTTCCAGCTCCGCCGTAAAGTTTCCTAGCACGAGACCACGATTCTGTACCCTCTTCGAATACGGTGGGCCTGAGTCCAAGGCGCATCGTCCCACCCATGTGAGTTTTCGAAATCTCCGGCATGAAGATGATGAGGGGATGCTTCGCATCGGCGTCGAATTCCGCAGATGTCGCATCTATTGGTATAAATGGTATCAAATTCTTGATGAGTCGCTGAAAACCTTACCAGGAATTTCAAGGACGTGGCGTGCCCATTCTATAACAGCGAGTTGGAACCCGAGGCAGATACCCAGGAAGGGAATTTTCTGTTCTCGAGCATACTTGATGGCCAGCATCATTCCTTCAGTACCGCGGTTACCAAATCCGCCGGGAACGAGTATACCGCTGACAAGATATTAGCTACTTCCAACCTGCCAAAATAAAGAAAGTTCGCACCCGGCACCAACAACAGCGCGCCATGCATCGTGATATCTTGCGGGATTCGTTTCCTGCGTTTCAGGTTCTAGATCCGAGGATTCTACCCACTAGACAGAAATCTTTAGAACAAAGTTTGAAACTAGTAGAACGAATTTATCACGAACGTGGATGACAAGCTTGCGATGGATGCGGAACGCTGAATGCTCTAATGATTTTGTGACGGACATGTAGGAGTCCTTCAAATCGGTGTATTTTCCAACAAGTGCGATATTGACGGTGTCAAACAAGCGCTCCTGTCTGCAGCATGACGTTTGGAAATATATCAGTGATTCGAAAACTCAGTGGCATTGACCTACCCAGATGTCATCTCCTTCCATCTTTTCTGAAGCGATGCACCCTTGTCCGCCATCTCCTTCGTAATCGTAATTTTATCGAGAGAAAGGCGTTTGCGAAGGTATTCAATAATTCCTTGTGATTTTAAGAGTAATGGGACATGGTAGACGGATGAAACATCGTGGACACCGACAACCTGTTCAGAAGCAACATGGCAGAACATAGAGATCTTAGATTTTGTGGCAGGTTGAAGGGGTTGGGGAACAAGAAGGCGGCAAGCAATCTACAAGGCGATCAGCCAAAAACGCCCATGGTACCAATGAAGAGTGGCGTACAAGGTCAGGAAGGAGGCCAAGGCCACGCAGAGAGTGAACCGTCGTTTGTGTTGGTTTTGTTTTCTGCTCTCCATGAAGGTCTGGAACAAGCGACACATGAATGAGGGCAAAATTTTCGTGTCCGACGCGGAATTGGAATTGTCTCATGGCTTCAACGAATGGCGCCGATTCAATATCGCCCACAGTGCCTCCAAGCTGAAGATTTTTAGCGCCGTTGCACAGTTTATATAAAAAGTGTGATAAGTACCTCGACGATACAGACATCCGGCTCTTCACCTGACTCATCCACAGGGATCTTCGCGACCCGTTCAATCCAATCTTGGATTGCGTTTGTGATATGGGGGACGATCTAGTGACATTAGCAGGTAAAACTTTTTTAAAAAAAAATCTCAAGCGGGACTTGCCTGGACTGTCTTTCCAAGGTATTCTCCTTCTCGCTACAAAAAATTATCGATATCTGCGACGAAATGAAAGCGAAACTTCCTAACCTCCTTGTTAATAACATGCCTATAGATCTTTCCCGTTGTAATATTGTTATCCCGCGACAATGTCACGTTCAGATAACGTTCGTAATTGCCCAAGTCTAGATCCACCTCGCCGCCGTCGTTCAAAACATAGACCTCACCTAACAACATTTGTTACGGTGACAATTTTCGTAGCCCCTCAATTGGCTCACCATGTTCAGTAGGTGCCATGGTTCCAGCATCTATGTTCATGTAGGGATCGATCTTGATGGCAGTCACCTTCAATCCAGTGGTCTTCAATAGCAGACCCGTGGACGAGGCTAGCAAAGAATAGATTTTTGAATGTAGAATTCAATTCAATATAGGCCAATGTGCGTACCGATAACGCCCTTCCCGATCCCACTGACGACGCCTCCCGAGACGAGGATGTACTTGGTCATGATGGTACGGGGGAGAGAAGTCGAAAGGAGATTCTGTTGAGCAAATTTTGGCGGAGAGCAAATATGGATAAATCGCGGCATAGCCACGATCAATCTCAAGATCTAGAACCTTTCAGGGCGTGACCCATCCAGGCGTCGCTTCTGTTCTCATTCACTGAACTTGAAGAACTTAGGTATAAACTCGTATGCAATCAGGGTAATTAGGAAACGATATATGACGGTAAAAAATAGTCAATATGCCTTCAACCTTAATTAACCTTAGGGGCTCAGGCTGTGAATGCTGCCTCGCTACTACCTTTCAAGCAACTGCGACCGCAACTCTTTGTAGTCACTGTATTCTAAATGCCCATATCACAAGTGTGATGATTCCCGCACTTTCGCCGTGCACCAGTCAATGATGTTGAGAGCTCGTGACTCGAATTGCCACCGGCACCGACACCAGCTTGAATACAGCGTGATTGTCTGCTTGCTACGTTTCACTCTGAGCGCCAGACTTTGCTTAGTCCGCCAATAGGATATTTTAACAACCGTGTAGGAGCCACACAAGGCAATAACATCCAATAGTCCCTTTGGTTGTCTACTAGGTTAATATCTTTCCATTGCTGGAAGTGCCAAAGCATTAGGACGCTTTGGGTATGGCCTGGCTCTTTTCATTGTTAAGAATTCTCACAGTTGCCCACCACAGACAATAACTATTTCAATCCACCATTTCACTCTGCTGTGTGTTCCATGGAATCCCTTCCCTTCGAACTTGTAGACCTTATCGTCGGTTGCCTTTTCGATCCTTTGGATTGGAAATCATGCTCGCTCATCTCACACATGTGGCGCGAACCAGCCCAACGTCGCATC
Organism: Tephrocybe sp. 9980TJB; assembly: GCA_018220975.1. Lineage (NCBI taxonomy): Eukaryota > Fungi > Basidiomycota > Agaricomycetes > Agaricales > Lyophyllaceae > Tephrocybe > Tephrocybe sp. 9980TJB. The sequence continues at coordinate 26,639 of JABAJU010000061.1, forward strand.
TTTCGTCACTGCTATGCGAGAACAAATCGTGACTGCCTCCGATTATACCAGGTTCTTATTCAGTCACCACACCTCGGCGAATACATTCGGTACCCCATCTTTAAGATTGATCATCAAATTAGTGCGCAGCTGGTCTCTGCCATGCTACCTTTTCTCAAGCGTATCTTTGGACTAGCTATGAAATGTGGGAGATGGACATGGCCAGGAGATCGACCACATGAGCTTTCGAATACTCTTTGTGCACCTATCATATCCAACTTTACCAACCAACCACTCGAAGAGCTATGGCTCGAGGGATGTTCTTTCGCGATTGCAGACTTGCAGGACATGTTTGCATGCATTCCTTCCCTTCAATCTCTCTATATAAAGGACTTTACCTGTCGTCCTTTCGACAACCGTCCGTTGAAGGGGCCTATATCTCCTACCAGTAGAGCAAAACTCAGATGCCTTACGATCACGCTCAACATGGAAAGCTTTCTAGTTGGCGATTGGCTTATAAATCCTCTGTGTAACCTTGACCTGAGCGAACTTCAATATCTGAACGTCGAATACAATCCAGACTACAACAACCAAATCGTCGATATAGCATCAAAACTCCTCATGCTTGCAGGTCGCGCACTGACGGACGTAAGAGTGGAAAGGATCAAACGTGCGTTGGTATGATTCAAACTTAAGCCCTGGTTATCTGTACTGACTAGAGGGCTGACCTCTTGCAGAGGATCTACATCCAGAGCTACCCTTTAGCTTTCGGCACAATTTATTCATCCGCCGTCTGACCCTTCAACTTACACCACACATCACATGGAATCCAGTCGCCTGCCCGCCTCAGTGGGTGAATACATCAATAATGCGACTCGCGCGTCCCAGCCCTATAGAAGAGCTCATATTTATATTGGAAATGGATGGTTGTCCGCCCGACATCTTGTTAAGCATTCCTAACCTTGGCCTTCCGCCTCACATGGGTTGGGCTAATATGGCTTCCCTTCTTACGGAGGAGTCATTCCCCGCGTTACGGAGGGTCATCATCGTATCGCGTCATCCTTGGTACTATCGATACAGCCACCAAGCGATTGCACAGTCTCAGATGGAGAGTATGAAGATGAAATGGACGTTAGAGATGTCTGACGTATATCAACGAAGCATTCTTGGAGCCTGAGGGCATCAGATGCACAAGACAATTGATTGCGCCTCATCAGACAAAGTACAATCGGTGTTATATACTCTGCAAAGTACATACATGCTATTCTACAACTATTATCTACAATTTTTTTCCTTCGCATTTTACCTCGAATTCCGGGCCTGAAAGAAGAACAGCGATGCAACTCAGTCTTGTTAAAATTTTACGGATGCCACAGGTTCTTTCATTATTCTCTAATCATATATGTTAGTGGGAAAATCCTGACAAGGTGATTGCTTTAGCGCCAATAGCACAGCCACACAGTATAAGTTGGCCTTTCACCAACCCATCAATGGGTTTCGTGGCCTTCGCCGGACCTGCTTCCATTCTTGTCGTTATTATTCTATATGCGCGGATAAATAATTATCGTCTCCTTCGCCTTCCAGCAGAGGCGCTTACTTTCTCTCCGACACGATGGACACCAAATCTCGTCCGTGAAAGAGCTGCAGGGCTCGCAAAATCGCCTCCCCTAACCATAACAGAGCAACTGCCTCCAAAGTCCGGTCGGAGATATATAGTGGTCGGAGGAGTACGTTGCAAATGCCTCTATATTCTGATGCTTTGCTAAGGCATCAATGACAACCTCGTTAGGGAGGGTTTTTAGGGGGCTGGATTGTTGCGTCTCTTCTTGAGCGAGGAGAAGATCCCAAAGCTATTCGTATATTGGACATACGTCCACCTGTGCGTCAAGATCTCAAAGATGCTCAGAGTCAAGGAGTTGAATTCATGGAAGTTGACGTCTCCGATGCCGCTGCCGTTGAGGCTGCTTTCGCTGCAAAATGGCCGTCGACCTTACCTTCACCTCTCCCAGAGTTGACCGTGTTTCATACGGCTGCTAATATCCGCTTTTACGAGCGATACGAAATGTTCCTACCCAGTTCTGTGAAGGTGAACGTCCGCGGGACACAGAACATAGTGAACAGCGCACGATCTGCCGGGGCCAACATCCTCATATACACGTCCTCCGGCTCTGTCGCTGTTCGTCGCTCACGGTTTTTCCTCTGGCCTTGGGAAAAGGAGCCCAAGTTTTTCGTGCAGGTAATCAATGATGACGAAGCGGCACTCCCCAAGCGACACGACCAATTCTTCTCTAACTACGCTGCGACGAAACTAGAGGCCGATCGTATCGTGCGTGCTGCAGACCGGTCGAAGACCAGTGAAGGGAACATCCTCAGAACTGGCTGTATTCGCCCTGGGAATGGCGTCTTTGGACCTCGTGGCGATATGCTCTGTGGGGCTTATCTCGTGCGGCAGACAAACCCGACTTGGATCGCGAACATTGTGCAATCATTCTGCTATGTGGAAAACTGTTCGCTCGCACATCTCTGCTATGAGCAACGTCTTTTGGAGCTACAGGCAGGGAGTACGAACCCTGACATTGGTGGACAGGCATTCGTTGTTGCAGATCCCGGTCCAGTGCCCACGTATGGGGACGTTTATGCGGTGCTAGAGACGCTCACGGACGGAGAGTGTAACTTTCCAAATCTCCCTCCGACCCTCATGCTCTTCATTGCGTCCATAATAGAAGGGTATTGTGTTGCACGTCACCTTCTCACCGAAAACTTTGGCTCTACATTCGCTCGATTGCTTCCTCCTCTTAATGGTGACATCATAAACCTACAACCGGCACTTTTCGCTCTTACCTCTGTGCATTTAATTTTTGACGACTCGCGCGCAAGATTACCCCCCGAGAAAGGAGGATTGGGATACCAGGGCGTTTGGAATACCTTTGAAGGCCTATACAAGACTTTTGACGAGCATAGGAGTGGCGTTGGCAGATCAGGAAGGAGATCAGACCTTGCGGGCATCAGTTTAGGATTCGGCCTTGGAAAGGCTCAGAAAGCGGTTGCAGAGGCTAACGATGTAGTTGTAGATGGATTAGGAGTTGATCCCGTAAAGATGTTGAGCAAGAAACAGTAGGGTTGTCTCGTTATCTTGCATTTTAATGTTGATCATGATTATATCAAAACTTCTAATCGAGTGAAGTATGTGTATAATGGTTTTAACTTCTGCATTCGTATTAGAAAGGCAACTATTTGGTATGACGTGAGCACTAATCTACAATGCTTTGTATATACAACCCGTTTCTTAATGATACAATAAATGCGCAATCTAAAAACCGATGTTGGGTACCAGCGAAGAGTGTTCAAAATTGGCCAAGGAACTGGGACAATCCACATGCGTTTTTGCTACCGTATCTTAATTTCGTGTGCTTGTCCACGAACCCTGCTGTTTTGTTTTTGTCTGGATGCTTGAACCAGAAGTGTGCATACCGCTGCTAACTGGCCGTTGTATCGGCATGGGTAATGCAGAGAACGTCGAGCTTGATCCATTATCGATACTGTTTTTTAGAGGACGTCCAGGCTCAAAAGCGGGCGCACGACTGGAGAGTGTGGAAGTAGAAATAATCGCGGCACTCGACGGCGAGTTGGAATGGTTCAAAGATGGCGAGGATGAGGAAATGCTATTAGATGGCGAGGAATTAGTGGATTTTGAGGGATGGCGATTGGGGTTGGTCAGAAGTATAGGCGTCTGTGGATGCTGTAACGAGGCAGACCGCGGGGTATGGGTCTGCGTTGATTGTGTTTGCCGCTTAGTGGAGTTATTCCATGAAGGATTCTGCTGGCCAAAGTTGGTGTCACTGTAAGAGGGACGCTGTATCGGTGGAAGTAATGGCCGCCCCACAGGCCCAATAGGACCTGGACTAGTGGACTGCTGGGTCCGTCCCCGCTGGGCAGAGAGGTAGGGGAAGGCGGGAGAGCGTTCTGAAGGGCCATCTGTCCCACGGAAGTGGGGATCATCGACCAAGAGGTCTGTTCTATCCATGAACATCGCATAAGTGAGCTGCGCCTGTGCATCCTTCTCGGCTCGTTCAATGTCTCGCACGACGTCTTGAAGTTGCATCTCGAGCTCCGCAATGGTAACACTCTCTAGCTTTTCCTTCTTTGCATTGAGTTTCTCCATCTTGTTGTTCAACCCTGCCAACTCGTTCTTCATCGACTCGAGCTTCTTTCTGTTCTTTTCGGTCTGATGATCCCGCTCCTTTTGCACCCGATCAACCTGATCCTTCATCTTTGCATACTCCCCCTCCTTCTCTTGTCTCTGCCGATTTAGTTCAGGTTCAAGTGCCTCCATCTCCTCCACGTGTTCTTCTGCTTCTCGTGTCGCAGTCTGTGCACGTTTAACAGCTTCCTGCAAAGACAAAATTTTCTGCTTTGCCCGATTATCAGCAGCTACATGCTTTTCAGAGGCACGTTTTAATGTTTCAATTTCGGAGCGGATGGCTGCGTCAGCCTTTTGTGCATCACGCCTCGCGGCCTTGAGAGCGATTGCTAATGCTTCTCGTTCTGTGTTGACAGTCGACAGGGTATGTTGAAGTTGATTGAGGCGGTCTTCGAGGGTAAGAGGAACAGTAGCAGAGGGAGGTGTATTTGGATGCGTGCGGCTCGGGGATGTTGATGGGGTTGAGACTGGTGGTTCGGAAGAAGATGTTGAGTGATCGACGTCAGGGGAATCTGGGTCTGTTGGCTCTGAGGTTTCGAGTTCAAATTCTACAATATATTTTTCAGCTTCACACATCACGGACAAGCTCTACAACGGTACCTTCCTCCGTTGTGACCTGCTGGCGGATGGTATTGTTGCTATCTCCTTGTACAAGACCCATTTGCACGTCATATTCTCTCCCAGGCATGAGCCCGTAGATAATTATTACGGCCTCATCTGCGCCATCCTCGATTCGAATAAAGACTCTTTGCCACGGTGAACCATTCACGTCAACAGAAAGGCCTTTCGCGAGAGCATCCGATATAACAGACTTCTTCTTGAATTCCACCGCCTGAGAGTTGTCTTGCTCGATTGCTTGGTCCTCATCGCCTGCAATAAGGCCAGCTAAAGGTTCAAGATCACCATTGAGATCCACCCAGTTTGAAGACAGGGTGAAGGTGACAGAAACCGAGGTCACTTCACGGACGGAAAGTGTAAGAGGGGGATTCCATGGACGTATTGAATGCCATGTGGATTGCGAAGACGAAGCATGGTCAGGGGACATGGTCAATAACGAAGAGTAATTTGTCACATCTGTGACCAACGCACACCACATCATTGTCATCGTACCGTGTAATGTCCAACTTTTAAAATCAATGGCTGCTACTTTGTGCAGTCCTTCTGCTTCGCAACCCTCGACACAGAGTCTCGGTGGTTTCTGTATGAAATTGACGTTTTTCAGGCACCTCTTCCAAAAAGGCCCACATTCGAAGCCTGATAAATGATCAGTTCATCTTGCCCTTGCTCATGTGGATGATGATAAAACGTTCCAAGCCTTCCCTAGCGCAGAGTACAGCCAGAGGCCACTTACACTCCGAAGATCTATAAATCACATACTATTCGAATGAGGATAAGGATCGTTGCTCTCTAAACAGCTATCGCTGCAGAATACTATGGCTAATTCACATCTGCTGTTAGTGCCTTTCGCTGCCTGGGGTGAGTACCATCTTTTTTAAAAAATCTAATGATGCTCAAAACGCGTGTTACAGGCCATACCAGGCCATTATGTGTCCTCGCTGCGCGCCTTCTCGCCGAAAACGAGACGGTTATGATCACAATCTTCACAACAGCGAATTACTATGAGAGAACTCGTTTTGAGCTATCGAGGCAGCTCATCTGCGAGTCCTCCGCCACTCGACGTATCAGGTTTGGCTCGTGGCTTTCTTGCGTGTATCAACACTCTGATATAAGTCTCTAGGCTCATATCTATCATGAAGCCTACAGCACCGGATCCTAAGACCCTTCTGATTTCATTCGCTCAATGCTATCAACCTGCATACAAAGCTCTTGCTCTGGAGAAACCACTGACTTGCTTGACCACGGGCGTTGTCTTTGAGCCTCTACCTAAACCTACGGCTATAATCATGGACGTGCGTATGCTGTTATAGGCAGGAAGTTGGAGTTGTACTGAAACCTCAACGTTACGCGTAGTTTTTCTGTTTACCTCAACTCAAAATTACCCGTGCCTTGAGTGGGAACGCCGTGCCTATCATTGCCTGGATAACAGGCGGATGTCCCACCCTTCTCCGGTTATGGGGCCCGGAGTCATTTGGGGGGCTTGGAGACCAGACTGCAAAGATCCAAGAGGAAGCTGCGCGCAGTGGCAGGGCTGTCGACGAAGTAGCCAATGAAGTAAAGTTGCTTCAAACTCTATATCTTGTCGTTCTCTTTATTTACAACATGACTCTTTTAAGGTTTATAAACCTATTGACGGGGGTGTGGTCCGCATTCCAGGTGTTCCAGCTATGTACGACTACGAGTTTCACCCACAGCAGGTGAAGGTTTCTCTCATGGCTACCCTGAATTGCCACTAACCTGCATGTTACAGCTACCATTCGAGGTGCCGCAGGCCATGGTCATCAACGTCGGTCGCGAGTAAGTCAGAACTGAAAAACGACTTCCAGATTTTTGACTCGAAATAAATAGATTTATCAAGGAGTGCGATGCAAGCCTTACTGTGTCCCATGAGGCATACGAGAAAGAATCTTTGGCTGCAGTGAAAGCTTGGCAAGCGGAGCAAGGAAAGCCTATCTATGTTATTGGGCCGCTGCTCACTGCCAGTACGGCATCTGCACAAACAGACGTCTCCGACAATAACTCCGGCGTTTCTGCTTTCCTTGACGATATGCTGAAGAAGCACGGAAAGCATTCTGTCATTTTTGTGAGCCTGCATATCCTTTGCCACATTCATTCATCCATTGAATCCTTGTAAGATGTCGTTTGGGACTCACTTCTGGCCTACAACTCCAGAGTACTTGGATGAAGTCATTGAGGCTTTGCTTGACAGGAATTACCCCTTCGTGCGTCGTTTTAATACTGGATCACTCCTGGCCATTGCCTGAACCTTCATCCGTATTAGATTTTTGCTCATGCGTCACCTTATGCTCGTATCCGACCAGAACTATCGGAAAAGGTTCAAGCTTCTGGAATTGGCCTCTTGACACCCTGGTCCCCGCAACAATTCATTTTAAACCATCAAGTCCGTTGAAAAGTTCTTTGCTCCATACTCAATCGACAACTACTAACTTCTTATGCTAAAGGCGACTGGATGGTTCCTTACTCACGGAGGACACGGCGGTATTATAGAGTCTCTTTGGAGTGGCGTTCCTCTGTATGCAACCACTTTTCAGTTCACCAGATACGTTTTAACCAATCTTGCACAGTATTTGTTGGCCATTCGACGCCGACCAGCCCGCGGCAGCAGCCCACATTTCCGAAAACCTCAAAGCTGGCTTCGAACTCTATGAAGTGAGAACCGGCCTTGGGTTGAAACCATTGCTCAGGAGCGGGAAAGCTCCTGAGGGCACTCGTGAGGCTGTTGGGCGCGAAATCAGAGATGTCCTTGATTCTTGCCGTGGAGAAGAGGGAGAAGAGCGCAGACGCACCGCTCAGCGGATTCAGACTCGATTTCATGCAGCTTGGAAGGAGGACGGTCCGGCGAAGGCTTCCCTCCGTGATTTCTTGCAGAGATTTGTAAAGGAATGAAGGGTGATGGGTATGGGTTCAATGTGAGGGTCAGTTGAGCACTTTTCGTTAATTGAATTTTGAATTCCCAAGTTTCATTTTCGTTCACTTTGCACCAAGGGGCTTAATCTTGCGCCCTTGATTATAATCACGCATCTGAGGCAGTACATGGTATGATAGCTTTTAAGATGGTATCGATCATTTTGGCGCATCCATTTCAAAGAGCACTATATCTTTCGAATCCACAGAATCCAAAAATCCAATCCATTCCTGCTCATCGACTTCACCAACGCCTGGAGTAGGCCACACCTTATTCAATATAAGCCAGGCGCCTCCGCTAATGCAAAACGAAAGCGGCCAGGAAAGGTAATAAATATGACTGCAAATAGTTTATGAGTTATCTGCCCGACAAGCTAATGCATGTTGACGTACGCCCAGTTCATCGAGACGTTGACGGGTGTCAAGGTGACCGACTGTGCAAATCCGGGCATGCTCCACCAGACTCCCTGCGTAAAGTCTGCGTTTAGGTCAAGTACGGAGAGTCAAAATAGTGCTACGTACTAGAATCCATGCAAGGGGTGCTCGCCAATTAAGCCCATGCCAATACCTAAAACTCAATTAATGACTAAAGAAGACCGCAGAGAAATTAATTACATACCAATAGTAGCTGGATTTATTTGGCAGAAAGCAATGTGACAACTTGATGCGTCTTTTTCGTAAGATATGATAGTCGACCTAAACAGAGGAGCTTATACATTGGAAACACAGGAGTGGAGCGTTATTTACCACCATGATGCCTGTGAGGGGGCCAAGAAAAACCGCGTATCCCGAGATGGCAGAGATGAACGAATTGGCTGACTGAGAACACACGGTTTGTTAGCCCGATGGAACGGGTCGGGTGGTTATACTCACGTTGAGGATCCTCCAAGGGTTAATGCAGATACCTATCACAGCGATGATAAAAGAGCCACGGCGAATATCTATGTATCTTCGGCCATGTCAGTGTCGCACGCCAGTGTATGCAAATGCAACTTACTTAGGAAAAAGAGCCGCTAGATCCATGCCCCCAACAACCCCGCACGCGACAATCTATACAGTGAGTTTGCTATTACAGCCATCCCTCACGAAGGCATACTTAGCGACTTACATTGACGCAAAGCTGAGAAATCATGAATGCGGTTGCGGCAAAGAACACAGCCGCCCTAGCCGCAGGACGTTCATTCATTTGGATGGCCTCGAGAAGATCATAAAGTTTCCTGTGTTGTGACAATATGAGAAAAAAGTGTATGATGATTATATGGTTAAGTACCAGAGCAGCGGTTCATGGGGATAGAAGCCTCGTGCTGCCGACGTCGTAACAATCCCGAGGACGTTGGAGCCTAGGAGACAGACAGGTATGATAAAAACTTGTCCCCAAATCTGGTCGCCTGGATTGACAGCATAACGCGAAAAGTCTGAAGAAATCAGGGTAAGAAAATGCACCATAGCGCAGAGACAACTTTTTAATTACCACTTTGGTACAGGATCTATAGCAAAAAGATCGGTCAGCATGAAAATACAACAAGGATAAATGTGCTTCGCACCCCTCCAGCCCAGCCACCGATACCACTTGTAATACATCTCATCATGACCCATCCTAACACAGACCCCATGGAGAGCTTCCCAATACCGTATACTGCTTCAGGGTCTGAGAAGAGTGGTCCACCGTTACCTTGTTTGATAAGCGCCCAAATGAAAATTGCGAAGGCCGTCACGGTAACCACGATGGACGATATGATAGCAGGTATTCGATAACTAATAATGATCAGAACAGATGTAAAGTAGGGAGTCTAGTTTTTACTCACTGCTCTGGGCGCAGAAGAAATATGGGTAGAGAGACAACCCAGAATAAAATGAAAGCCACTATTCAGTTATTGTAGATCAAACAGTTATAAGTCATACAACCGTCGACGTACCGAATTCATTGGTTTGCATGAACTGTCCTGACCCGAATGTATTCTTCATGGTGTAAAAACCCGCTAAAGTCTGTTAGTTGATTTACCAACACACAAGTTAACACAAGCTTCTTACGCCAGATGGAGCCTATCATAACCTTGACAAGTTGCCCACCATACCATGATTGTACTCCATACCAACAGCAAGACAGAATGATACGGTTGAGTAACGGAAACCAGGATCCACGTCTAGTCGTTCGAGTGAGACAGACATGAGTGATGACCAGAAAACAATTCAGGTATGCTTACAATCCCCAAGCAGGTCGATTGAGCACGGCCTTGTTGTAGTGTTAGTAGTCATCGACCTGGCAGAAAAAATGACGGGACTCACAAATGGAATGCGCCATTTGCCACCTCCCATCCCATTGACGACCAACGCCAAAGTGATGCTGTGAAATTTTAGATATTGGAAAGGGATCATACAAAGGACTCACATCAAGGTGCTAATTGCGTTTACTATCACCATACAGTTCAGATAAATGAAGCATGATGACGGGGATGGATATACCGATGATAGCTTGTGGAACTGTCAAACCTAGGCCCACTGGACAAAGTCAGCGTTAGATTTGTACAGCGCAAGCTCCTGCCTTACATGCTGCGCTAGCCCCTGACCACTCGGCAATATTGATAGCTGAGAAAAACTGTTTGTATCCACACGAAATGGTAATCTTGTAGATATACCTGTAGATAACCAGAAAAAGCAAAAAACTTTCTTGGTCCAGGTGCGCCGAGATGGTGGGAGCGGAAGGATATCATAATTTACGTAGGGCGTAGCATCTCTGGAGACCTACGCGAATGGGGAAACTTTAGTAGATAAAGGAAGGCGAGGATGGCTTTGGCCCACCTCTAAAGCCTTCAAGAGCGTCGCGAAACGCATCGTTGTTGGCGGTGAATTCGAAAAGCGGACGGGACACTGGCACGTATTCTACACAGTACCGAAACAGAGTCTTCACCCACGTTGCAACCTTATAAACCATAAGGCTGGTTTGTGATGCAGAGCTCAGATCTCAGAGGCAAAAAAGTTTCGACTTGCTTAAACGCTGAGGCAGAAAACAAATAAGTTAATCACTGACGCATGTCGGAACAGCGCTTAACGCCGAGCTTCATCACTTGGCTCACCTAAAGTATTTCCCAACCAAGCGTTGAAAATCTCCACAGCAGAAGGTTTGTTCACTTGTCTAATATACATATACGACTGCGTGAACACTTTGAAGCCCCTCGAACTTCACCGTCCAATGACAGAGCTTGCTTGGCTTTTCGTTGATAGATCTTGTGCTCTCCATCTCACATGCCTGCTTATGACACAGCACTAGAAAAGGTTGTCTTTTCTCTCGATGACATCGGACCATCTGAGTTTATCAGTTGTACCCGTCAGCAGGACTACGTGAAATCGACTTTTCATGATATATACGTTCAGAATGTCTCCATTTTTCTCAGCTGAACAATGACGCAGCCAAAGATTTCTCAACAAGTACGAATCTGGGCGTTTCCACCGGAGACAAAAGTCATTCCAGAAAGTAAGCATGACTTTCAATGTCCCATGACGTGAAATTTGATCTTTATGCAAGGCCAATTCGTTGACCTTGAGGTCGTTGACATATCCGGCTTCATTTCTGGGAAACCAGAGTCTACGCCAGAAGCACTTGAAACAGTTAAACGTACTCTAAAGGGTTTCCAAGATACGGGCTTCATTGTCCTCACAGGCCATGGGCTAACACAAGAAGCGGTCTGCCGTCAGGTTGATCTAGCCTATGTCTTCCTTTCCGTGAGTGATGAGGCTAAGCATCGATATCATGCAAAGATTCAAGAGGAGGGAAGCTGGGCTGGCTATAAAGTTTGTCCGGCTCCGATCTGTTGAACCACCTCGACTTATGTGCTATTCGACAACAGCCCCAAGGATTCCATAAACGCACCAATGGGGCTCGGGACACAAATGAGGTATGCATTAGCTTCTATTTTGTTAGAATCTTGAAGATTTAACCTTATAATAGTTTCACGACTTTTATCCTCAGACAGTTGCCGAGGATTTCCAGCCTTCTGAATTATGGCCTTATCTTGACGAGATTCGGGCTTTTTACAAGGTTAGTTCAAGATATTGCCGCAAATCTCAGCTTTGGGTACTGATAAGTAATCTGCCTGAAGCACAACCATTTTGTCCTGCTTCGCACAGTATTGTCGATCCTTTCCCAAGGCCTTGGATTACCTCCCGACACGTGAGTGGCTTCACAAAAGAATTCACCGTCGTGGCGCAATTATCTTAGGTGCATAGTTTCTGGAACCTACATCATCGTGAAAGTGGAGTTGCCAGCGAGATCCAGACAAAGGATATGTTTCGTCAGGCGATGTATCGTACGCACCACCAAGCTTCATTGATCGGCTTATTGTTCTGATTTCGAACAGACCCTCCGACTGAAGAGGATCGAGAGAAAGCAGAGAGAATCTGGCTGCCCTCTCACACAGACCGGTACATTTTGTCTTTTCATTAAGCTTCACCGCACGAAGCCTCATTTAACTATTCCAGCGGTTCTCTGACATTCCTTTGTGCGTAATTACCTCGAAAATCTGTGAACACGTAAAGGTCTGGCTAACAATTTCAAAGACTCGCAACCAGTTGCTGGGCTCCAAGCATTCGTAAACGGACAGTGGAAATACGTCCGGTATTATCCTAATGGCATCCTGGTCAACCTCGGTGACGCCATGGAATTTACCACTGGCCACTTGCTCAGCGCTGCGATTCACCGGGGTGAGTGTTTACGGACAGCCGGCCCTTTGATTTCTCACCTTGCTCATCCAGTATATGAACCTCCATCTGACCAGAGGCAGTACGTCGTTTGCGCCAGTGCCTCTGAAATGCATTGCACGACTCGGTGCTGACATCATGGTAGCCTTCGTCGTCTTGCTTTATTCTACTTTGCAACGATGCTTCCAGAAACACTTCTGAAGCCATTGGACGTCCTGGAGAGTGGCGCACAACTTCCTGCGCATGGTGTTTTTGACGAGTTCGATGGGAAGATCCCCACTGCGGGAGGTATATGAGAAATTATGTCTTGCAAGGATCCATACTCATACTTTGAGAAAGAATGGCAGATCCGACGTGCAATGGCGACAGGAGAACCTGCCGACCGAAATTTTTTTCAGAAGCGGTTTCCTCAGGTGGACGACGCTGGGATTGTCGATCCAAAGTTCAAGCTCTCAAGCTATGTCTAGGAGGGGAATTGAATATACATTAAGCCCAGATCTCGTTACGCAGTAAACATCTGCTTGACGATGAATAAATGCAGGTCCATTGTGAACTCCACAAACTTGGGCAAGCCGAAAACTTTGTTGTACCACGAATGGCTATGAAAACGATAAGGTTTCAAAGAAAAGGCCATGTAGTTTAATACATGCTAGGAGTAATTTGTACGAAAAGAACTCTCCTGATATTCTTCAGAAAGCTTGCGGAATTCCTTCAATATCTCTGCGGACATTATCGATGAACTGACGAGTGTTGTCTGGCCGGCTGGACCAATGATGGGGGATACTCATCGATCCTGGCGCCCCGTTGCGGGTGGAGCCCTGTGGGGTAAAGTTCCGCTTCTTTCAATAATCGAGCATGCGGCACCTGGTTTGCAGAAGGGCTTGTGATTCGGCCGGTCCTTACGTTTTGCGATTAGCAAGAGATTAGACACAAGGTTTGGAACGTGAACTTATCGCACTTTCTAAGATCGAAAAGACCTTCAAGATCAGTACTCGTTACGAAGGATAAAATGGGTCACATACGACAACTGCAATGTCCATATCCGACGCATTAGGATTGATGATTACCCCAAACCAGATAATGGCGGAAAACGTTGCGGCCTGGATCTCCGTCATAGCCTGCCTGGACATTGCGAATACAGCCTAATCAATACACAATACATGTGTAGAATAGCTATTAGATAAAGACGAACCATAAGGCATAGTCAATTGCCTACATCGCGTTTCCTGCATCTGCTTCCGCGCGGACCGCCATGAGAGGCTTCGAACTGTATAAGTTCCATGATCCCAGCAAGGGCATCCTTGATATCGGGCGTTGGGGTGCCACTCTCATCTGGTTGTTACCCACAAAACTGACATGTGTAATACAAAGCTCGACCGAGCTCATCCGCGCGGTCCTCTGGATCCAGGTTCTTGGGCCACTTGGCAAGTCGAAAGTTTGTGACCCCAATGGGCTCTGGAGGCTTCATTATCGATAGAGGCAGGCTTTACAGCCCTGTGGCATCTACAAGGTTCTTCCCAAGACCATTAAAGCCATCCTGGACAATTGAGATCGAGCGAGGATCAGTGACAACGTCGATCTTGCATTCATCGTGCACGCTCATGCGTTTGAATTCTTCCCCAACCGCATGAGCGATCGAACGCTCTCCTGTGGTCAGTTTGAAGGGTGCAAGAGGTGCATCGTTCGCAGACTTCGTCTCGCCAGGGTTGTTCAAGAAAGAATGGATCAACGCTCAACATCCTACACATGGCTGGGGCTGCATCAGATGCGGTTTCGGGGAAATAAGGGAGGGTGCTGTCGCCGGTCACATCGTGAAGGAGACGCTCTATATGGATATAGGTGCTATCTAGCTGGATCACAAAGAGGACAAGAGCCGGTGGTTCAAGGGTTATATATCGCAGATCAAAGTGCCAGTGGCTAGGGAATGCCAGACGGTGCGCGCCGAGGGCGAGGCAAGGCATTGAATGCCTCTCCAGACTCATTTGTGATCATGGTAAAGAGACAAGAGAGAGCGTGATCACATGTACACCGTTTATTACCATCATTGGATGTAAAGACCAAGTAATGGAACCACTGCTCCATCTCCTTCAAACTGTATGTCTGCAGCTAATACTAAGAATCAAGGCGACGAGCATCTCACCCAATCAAATAAAATACTTACCCGCGGCATCAGGCATTCAGGTGGGCTTGATTTTCGATCTTGGCTTCTCGAGTTGCAGGCGATACTGACTTGTACTGAGGCACTATGAAAGGGCAGTGGATTTTCGATAACTTCTTCCAATACCTTTCTCGCCCCATGTCCCGATGTTGCAGTCTACTTCAACAGAAATCTAGTGTTTTTTACTGAAGAATTATTTAGCCCCAATACTAAAGGGAAGAAAGCTGTTCACTTGAAATATTTTGCTGTCGATACAGCTTCGTGACCACCTGTGGCAGTCTGCTTTGGAGGGAATGCAAGTTTAAGAGCTCTGTCTCAATGACAGAGTCCAAAGTTCACAACTTTCCAACATTTTATCGATGGGAAAGACATAGTCATCTACAAGTAGATTAAAGCACAAAACTAAGAGGCAATTGAAAGTTAGGAAAGCTCACCAACGATAAGTATCAAAGGGGACAATAATAACGTTGTAATCAAATAAGCTCGGTAACAGGTTCACTTTTAGTTTCAGTCTCGGTCACAGGCAACGGTTTAACTTAATGACCAGTTCATGACCTTTAGGCACCATCCGTAAGCCGCGAAAGAGAAAAGTGTTGACAAGACATCGTACTGCAGTTTGATTCTGTAGTCATGGCATTGCTATGTATAAACTCAGCACGCTTTCGAAAGTTGAGACCCACTGTTCTTGGGAAAGCCTATACACCAATGAATCAAGCCGGTGACATAGATAGTTCGTCCAAAAAGTTCTTTTCTCGTTGAAGCCCAACAGTTTGCGCACCTTTTCGTCCTTGCGATGGTGGTGTGAGGACTTCTATACTTAATGCTTAATTTGAATAGTAATGTTTCGTCCACGTGGGATACTGAGGGAGTCTGTGGGGGGGTGTCTATGAAGCCTTGAATATGCAGTCGCGCTGGATGACACTTTGGCAAGTTGAAACCGTACAGGCCAAGTAAAACGTGTTCCCAACATCTGAAAGACGCTGAAATTGCAAAAGAAGGGGGATTTCAATGGCGCTCGTAAGAAGGCAAGTGTAGCAAGTTGAAGGTTGAAATTGAAACGTTGGAACGTTGATTTGTCAGTTTTTTGACGTTGTTCCAAAATGTTTTACCTGTTCTAGTAGCTGGCGTCTACAATGTTACCTTTTCTATAAATAGCAACGGTTTTTTCAATGCAGCAGATTGTGCAGTCAACACCTTATCAATACATTCAGCAGGCCTACACAACAGTAATAGATCGCGCCAGAGAACTTGCGACATTACTATGAAGGTGGTGGCGGGGGCGGGGGTGCAGCATCGCTTGGTGGCGGCGCAGGTGCAGCACCAGCACCATATGCTGCAGGATCGTACCCTTGCTGGGCATAGTACTGGGCATATTGTTGTTGCTGGCTTGCTTGCCATTCCTTAAACTCGGGAGAGTTTACATCGTAGCCATATGCAGCCCTGTAACCGAAGTAAAAAAAAAAAATAGCCCAGATGTTATTAGGGTAAGACGCACCAGTAAGCAGCATATGCATCCGCGTCAGTAGCAGCAGGTGGGCCAGCAGCATATTGTGCCGCCGCCGCATCACCCGCCGGCGTTCCAGTGGGTGGTGGAGGCGGAGCTTCTCCAGGGGGTGGGGGTGGTGCAGAACCTCCAGGATGCGCATAGCCCTGCTGTAGAACAAGTGAGTTTTTTCAAGGCCGAATAAAAGTTTGTAGTTTGTCACATACACTCATTGCGCTGTAAGCAGCATATTGTGCTTGAGCTTGATGAAGTTCCATTTGTTGCTGTTGGACTACAACCGCGACTTTCGCATGCTCCTGTCTCACGACAAGCAGCAGGTCTTCCGTCAATACTTTCGCGCGAGCTACTTGTGGCTCTTCTGGGCCTCTATAAAATTGATTAGTAACGGGAGGGAGATTCAGGAAGCGTCTCGTCACACGTTATATGAATGTACAATGGAACTGGTTCTTCTTGCCCAGTCTGTTGAAAGTTAAATAAGGGTCTACCAAGTGCAGAATGGACAAACCTCTTGATCAATAAAGCCTGATCCAATTCCTTTTATCTGTACACGCGTAGTCGTTTCGGTTTGGATATATTTGACGAACGATCCCTGAAAAATATTAGGGTTGAAACATTGTAGCATAAGTATGAGAGTACATACAGATGGCCCTACAACTTTCGCCCTCACGTTGAAATTTCGTATTGATTCCAAGCCAACTGGAAGCTTCTCTTCAGGCCATTTCCTCTGTCAAGACCACGTTAGCATCCTGAGGACATAAGTTTCAAAACCTCGACGTACTCGCTCTCTTTGCCTATCAGCCTTATTTTCCACCAAAGACCCCATGTCAAGGGCAATAAGCTCATTGACTTTGTCGATGGCCTTCTGCAGGGTCTCCTTCGTATGGGCGGATATATGGATGTACAACGGCGGGTCTCTATCCGTTGCCTTGCTCTTGTCTGGATACCACACGCCCTTCGTCGACACAGATGCCCCTGTTTCTTCATGAACCTACCGGAAACAATGGTGAGAGCACTGTTAGACTTCTTCAATAAAACTTGGATAAATATGAGCCCTCACCTGTTCCTGCGTTGAACCTTTCGTCAGTAGATACCGATTCCTCACGTCGTTGATA
The DNA here is from genome assembly GCA_018220975.1 of Tephrocybe sp. 9980TJB. Lineage (NCBI taxonomy): Eukaryota > Fungi > Basidiomycota > Agaricomycetes > Agaricales > Lyophyllaceae > Tephrocybe > Tephrocybe sp. 9980TJB. The sequence continues at coordinate 43,831 of JABAJU010000061.1, forward strand.
TCAATGTCGTGTGTAAATTCGCCGTCGTGGAGGTCTTTCATGCCAGGGCCATTAGCAAACTGAGCAGCGATTTTGGCAGCAATAGCAGCTGCAGCTGCAGCTGCATCAGACGCGGTCTTCGACTCCTCCGTTTTAGCGACTTTTGTCACCGCATCTTCGTCTCCCTGTGCTGGCTGATCCCACTTGCGTTTGGACGACATAAAGGCTGTTGAGCGCAGTGGAGGTGGGTGTGCGCGGAAGGGAACGTTGTTGATGCGTATTTGTACACTATCATGAAGAGGTGACATTTGTGGTTCACGCCTATTGCCCATTGCCCACTAGTTTCACTTGCAATGATAAAGCTTGGCTTCAAAATTAAGATATTGCATACTGGTACACGATCCGTAAATTGCCTCTAATTGCTACAAAAGAAAAGGAGAAGGAAAGTAATAGGGTCTCATGATTAATATTCATTGAAATTTGGCAGGTGAACGTCTGACACCAAGCGCTGACATTTTGAAACTAGCCAACGGTCGCGGTAAGCAATTCCGAAATGTCAAATGAGTTGTTCCCAGCACCGTTATTGACATCAGTAGGTACAGCAGTCGTCGTCGGCGCGAGGGTGAATGAGAAGCCAGCTTGGACAGGCGTGGTCGATGTAGGGATAGCAGTATTCGACGCACTAGAGGCAGACGAAGCGAAGGAGGCGATGGTCGATGAGGTGATAGGAATCAAAGTATTCATTGACGCCTGACTAGATACCGAGGACGATGCAGAGCTTGAAGACGGTTGGATGGTTGTCGGCACGGAAGTGAAGAAAATGATTGGGCTCGTCGTAGTTTGTGCAGCGGAAACACTGAGAGGGGAAGCATTAGAAGACGGTGGGAAAGTCGTCGGCACGGAAGTGAAGAAAATAATTGGGCTCGTTGTAGTTTGTGCAGCGGAAACACTGAGAGGGGAAGCACTAGGGACGAAGGTTGAAGCTCCGCATCCCACTGTTACAGTAACAGTGGACATTATTGTCACTGTAGCAAGACCATTTGTACCGATTACAACACCAGTAGGATTTACGATGATAGGGTTAGTGGTGGACGATGTGGCTGTGGGAATACTTGCTGACACCAAGGTCAACGTAGCAAGGGTAGTGCTTATTACTGAAGGAGTGGGAGTTTGGGATGAGATAGCAGGAGCGGTGACAGTGACCATAACTGTGGCTACAGGCCCCGAAACGCTAGGCGAAGAACTAGACGAGAAGGTCTGAAGTTGGCGTTTGTAGCCTGCGCCTCCATCCATGATTACAGATGTAGAAGCTGTTGATGCCGACTGGACGAGACTGGCGGCGATGGCGGATGGGGTAGACACAGCGGCAGTGGAGGTCGCCGAGCCAGCAGCTGTAGGTGGGACGGTAACGGTGACTGTAACTGTGATGGCCTCTTCCAGAACGGAGGTAGCAGAGCTTGCAGCTACAGGAGTGGAAGACGCGGAAGCGGTGGCTGTCATTGTACTGCTCTCATCATCATCATCCTCACAATCGCCTGAATCATTATCGCCTGTGCTGTCATCCGCGCTGGTATCGTCTGTACCATCATCAGTGGAAGAGGTCGTAGTCGCGGTCGATTTCGCAGTCGTTGCAGTGGCGTTACCAAAAATGCCATCGTCAACACCAGTGGCAACGAAACGCTGAAGAGCGTCAGCTTGGCTGTCACAGGCAATGGCGGTTCCAGGTTTGTTGACTAAGGGCAAGGCAAAGCACTGAAGGCCACCTGCACAACTAGTAATGGCCCATGTACCCGAGACGCACTGCGCGAAGCCGTTGTTGACGCAGGCCATTGATCCTTCTGCGTTCGAGATACCCTGAGTTACTGAACAGAAAACAAAAAATAATAACCAAGACCTACCTGTGCATGAATCGGATGCATCGAGAGTGGAAAATTGAATGTTCAAATTTTGGGCGTCTATGGCATTTTTCTGTTGAAATGAAACCGATGAGGTCGCATTTGTCGTGGTAGAGTTGGAAACCTCTCGAGGGGTGAAAAGCATCGGAGCACCTTTGGCTGGAGCTAAGATGGCCAAGAATATCAGACAAAGCAGAGGGAGAGCTGGGCGGAGAGAGAACATGTCGTTGAATATAAATCAAAGGATAAATCAAAGGATCGTGGAGGTCGTCAAGGACAGTCTTGGGCAGAACACCTGGCTCTGAAATTCGGTTCAAAAACCAAGAAGATTTTGAAGCGTGGCAGTGGGTTAGGAAGACCCATGATACAACAGTCACGGTTTATATAGAGAACAGCAGAATAACAATAGTCTGGTCGCATTGTCGTGGTTGCCACTGACAAAGTCACTCAAGTCATTGTTCTTGTAAAAGGATACAAGCCCTGATTTAGGGTTAGGGCTTCAAGGTGATCACGTTGATAGAACGTCACGTCAAGCCGCACGCGATTTCATTTGGTCAGGTTTAATTTCAATGTCAACTCCAACTTGCGTCCACGATGCACCTACCAGACGAGATTATCAAAGAGATTCTATCTCCTGTCCTTCCGGTCTCCGATGAGGATTTCCAGCACTTCAGACGTTTCACCATTTAGCAACAGGTTTACCAAACTCGCCTCGACTTTACCTGTGGTGTGCAAAGGCTGGCTTCGCATCGGGACACCTCTATTGTATAACTGGTTGTTCTTAGACCCAAGGCCTAAGTCAAAGCTCTTGGCACAGGTCCTTTTGGCAAACAAGGCCCTTGCAACCTTTATCAAGAAGATACGTGTCGAAGGAGGATATAGGGAGCCCATCGCAAAAATTCTCACCCATTCACTGAACGTCACAGACCTATGGCTAACCGTCAAAGATGTGACATCCAAGAGCATCACTGGACTCTGCAAGGTTCCCCAAAATAGAACATAGACGCGTCATTTTCTGCGACCCAGATTTTCTACAAGTGTGGGGATTTTGTTTAGTTACGAGCGATAGCTGGAACAAACTAGTTAGAAACCTTTTGGAAACTTTGCCTCTCTGCTTCTACATGTGCATGTGGAAAAGCCTCGTACGTCATTTTAGCGCGACTTAGTTAACGAACACATCTCAAGTCCTTTTAGAAAGTCCTTGAAATCCCGTACGGAGACAATCAGGTCACCCAAGACTAGGGCGCTTTTCTAGGCACTTTCACGCGCCTCTAATATCGAAACCCTTGTTCTAACTCAACCTCAAACAGACCTTGACTTTTTAAACGACCTGCGCGAGGCTTGTCCTAATCTGAAAGTATACGCATCGTATTCAGACCAACAGGTGATGCCAACGAAGAAGAGAGAATAGTGCAATACACCGGGACATTTGAGCATGAGATTTCATGGCAGGACCCGAGCCTCGCAAAGATTGTAAGGTTTGAATATTGAAGTGCTTTCAAGACCGACAGGGTTAACGACACTTCACGAGCGAAATTTCTCTCTCTATCGCTCGCTCACTAATGACAAAGTGAATATCCAGCGGAAGGACTCTTCATTTGTGCTATTCAAGGGTGCCCTAACAGATGTCCAAGAAATGATTTGGAGTAAAATCTTGTGCTTCACCATGTTCATTGATGGAGAGAAATTGGAACAGTCAGTATTAGACGAGAAGGAAGGTTCATCTTGCGTCGGCGATTCAGAACAAACTGATAAAGTCAACTATCTTCTCGTGTCGAAGATGTTCTATGTGAGTACACCCACACTGTTTTTTTCGAACGGTCTAAGATATGCATTTTAGAAACTCGGCCGTCTGCATAGCTTCCGGGCCCTGATCATCACCCGCACGTCCCAGCTTCAACAGCTTGCGAAAATATTTGAAAAGGAGCCATCACTGGGCCTCAGTGTCTCCTCGATATACACTGACTTCACCTACAACTTGGCTGAGCACCGTTCACCAGCACCATCTGCGCTTAAAACCATCCTTTCGCACACTCGTCATCTCATTCGTCTCATAACGCTAACCGTCAGAAAACACTTGTGTACTGTGCACAGATATCCTCGTTCCTGAAGTTCCTTGATTATATGGAGTAAGTGTCTTTTGATTAGCTACTAGTAAAATCTGACATTTACATGCATCCAGTCTACCTTTGCTCCGTCACGTTGAAATCCAACCAACACTGACCTTGGTAGTGCAAGGTGCTGAAGAATTCCTAATTAAACAGGAAAGAAACTTCTTATACTGGAGGTTCCCAACGCCAACGGCGCGCTGGCAAATTGTCCCTCTTTACAGGCCTTGACAATAACCGGAGTATGTATAGTTCCCGCCTTGCGTAACCCTAATCTCGTCATTCACTATTTCCACACTTCCTTTCATATTCAGGCTGCAAATGCTACTTGCTTTCCAGAGTCCCATCCTAGTCTGTCTACTCTTTCCTATCTTCACTAGAGAAGTCTCGTCAGTACTGATCCCGTTTGCGTCTAGTCCTGAAGCTGATTGCGCTTCCTCTAGCTTGGGACAAATCAAGGCAGCCTACAAGTTTCTCGGCAAGGTTGACTTTGGGCTATACCCATCCCTGAAGGAAGTCAGGGTTGACGCGATCGAAAGACCCACTAACGAGTGAGGTTTTTTCTTTGCCTCTCGGGTCCTTTTCGATTAATCTGTCATCTGAAGATGCGAGATAACGAAGGATACAAAGCTTCATGGGTCACTTGGACGACGTGTTTGCTGCAGTGGAATATCAAGCTAACTGACGCCCCTTGGCGTCAGTGGAAGCCTCCATTGAAGTAAATATGCAGATTTATTTTCGAAGCTGCTTTATACCTTGATATCTTGATACCCTAACCACATTTAATTATAATGCCTGACTGCCGTGCCACGTCTACATCCTGTACATAATACCGCCTTATACTCACATCTATTGACAACAACAAAAAAGCTCTCTGGGCTATTTTACATTACAATTATACCACCAATACAAGATATGGGCACAAGAAAACAATAGTCTAATAATGGCGTATTAGCGAGGTAGCGTGGCGATCTCTGTCGCATCCCTCTCCTTGACCTCCTCTGCCTCGCCAGTTTTTTTGAATGCTCCCTCTTCCCGCAAGCGCCTTCGGCGTGCGCCAGCAGCAGATTCGTGACCAAGGAGAGTAGTGCGTCCCTATTTAAAATCATGTCAGTCAGTCCAGTTTTTTCACGAGACCGAACTATGAAGGAACCGACCTCCTTGAATTTTAGGTATATAAGGGTGACCATGACAGCGACCCAATAGAATACGTATGACAATACTGAGCCCTCTGGACACCATGGCAAATGCATCAGGTACAGAAAAATAACTGCGATGAAATAAGGACTTACGCGTTGCGTTGTTCGTCCAACCAAAGAGAGCGTTGAAGATCGACCAGCCTTGGCCACCTGTATTGTTCTCGGGGCTGCAACAATCGAGATGCCAGACGTTGCCTTGAACCTTATACGATCCTGGGCCAGTTCCTCCGGAATCATCAACGTCAGCACCGAGAAGTTTGTTGAAGGCATTTTGTTCGAATTCGCCAACGGCCTTGCTGAAAAGACCTGCGCCGATGAGAAGGATGAAGTTGGTCATGACCACCAAGAAAATGGTAAGCGCTAAAAGGTCGCAGTCAGTATACTGGGCGATGAGCGGAGGCACGGAACACGTACTCGATCGGCTTGCGAATTGGTAAATGAGGAAACCGCAGACAAGGCCACATATAATTCCGACGATGGCGGCGATTGGGATAGAGGTTGCGCTCTGCCCGAGTGACACGCCGCCGACGAAAACAACGGCTTCGATACCTAGAATAGTCTCATAAACATCTTGAATTTAAGCAATGGAGGCATGCCAAACCTTCTCGCAAAACAGTGATGAGAGGCAGAATGAAAAGAACCCATTTTCCGGTTCGTGCTCCACGATCAACAGCTGGAGGCGAGAAAGAAGAAAGACAAGTAAGGGAATGGGAGCTTATTATTTTAGGCAAATCCCTACCTTGCTTCTTGTCAAAGGCATGCATCAACTTCACGCGCCATTTGGCCTTGGCTACAATGACAGTGTAAACGTCAAGGATCCCAAAAAGAGGAGGACGTCATCATACCGCGATCTAGTTTGAGCATAGTAATGCCCATAACGAAGATCATGAGGGACGCAATGAGCTCAAAGATACCTATATTGGGCTTAGCCAGATAAAATACGTTTACTCTAAAGACAATATACCTTCCCATAAAGATTCTGATTTCGCCCAGAGATCAGAGGCTTGAGTAAACCATACAGCGATGAATCTAGGGGATAATGAGTTAGTCTAGTGGTGAACACGAGTGTTGAAGGCGCGTACGCTGCGCCGATAGCCAATGCAATTAGTAAGCCCAATGCTCCCCCAGCAAAAATCTAACATGTGCCTGTCAGGCCGTAGATACATATAAATGGCTCAAAGGGCTCACCTGAATGCGTAGTTTTCGAATGAGCATTCGTCGGTGAGCCATGTCATCCTCAGGGTCTGACAGGCTGTCAGAGCCTTTTTTGCTGTCCTCCTCTGCAGCACTCTGCGTAATAGTCGTAATGGTGGGGGAACCTACTGGGTCATTGAGCACAATCTGTTCAACGAGACCAAGCAGAACTGAGATGATGATAGCAGCCTCAAGAGTCTCTCTGAATACAATGAAGAAGATGGGGACAGAGAACAGGGCCTTCGCCATCTTTCAGGGAAGGGGAGGGGAGGGGAGGAAGGGGAAAAGAACTCAAGAGGATATCTAGGTTACCAAGGAATGATATATGGGAAATTACATTTAGGAACCTGAAGGGCTCCGATGGTGCCGACCAACATGGATGGCCTGATCTATTTTCGAACTCATCTGATAATTTTTCTACAAGATCATCTGATAAACCCTTCTTCTTATCAGATGACAGATATGTGATCGGCCAAAATAATCTGATAAGATGAGAAAAATTTCCCTTTTGGCCTCCGCAATTTATCCACGATCCAAAGGCAACCAGATTGATCCATTTTAGTTCACACTAGTCCTGAAAGAACAAGAATTCCTTCCACCCATGTCAATGCGTTTCCCTCATATTGTCATCTGCTCATGAGAGATTTAAATGTGTGGTTTCATCTAAGCGCACAACGTGTGTGCTCACCTAGAGAAACGTGTGAAAGCTGTGGGATCACATTGAATTAGTTCACATTGTTACCCCTTTGGCAACAGGTCCCGCCGTCTCGGCTTATCAGATAATCCCTCACCGCAATCTTCCCTGAACCTCCCTGAATCCGTGCTCATAAGGTTCATACTTACGAAAGATGCCATTCCTTGAGCCGAATACCCCTCCCCCCCAGTCCCATGAAGCTTGCCCTCCTTCTTCCCTTGGCAACTCCAGCGATTGCTGGCGTACACGAGCTATGGTGGAACCTCACATGGGTCGACAATGTCAACCCTGATGGTTTGTTCTCCCGTCGAGCTATTGGTGTTAATGGTACATGGCCGTTAGTCCCTCTTTCTTCAACAAAATCTTCTGATCTAACTAATTTTTCCTGTGCAGACCTCCGCCAATGGACGTTCAAACGACCGATTCGTTGCTTGTGCATGTGACCAATAGCTTGGACGCTCCCTCTACCCTGCATCACCATGGAATGTTCTTCAACTCCACAGCTTGGATGGACGGTGCTGTAGGCGTATCTGAATGGTCAGTAATATTCCTAAGGAGATTACATATTCAAATATACTTTTGTCTACAGTGGTATCCCACCCGGCGGGCAGTTTGACTACGAAATTGCTATTAATTCTTCTGGGCAATGGGGGACCTACTGGGTCCATGCACATGCTCAGGTCTGCTTTTTTCTTCATTGTGGTGGCTCTTATCAGCCCATTTAACCTGATTACTAGGGCCAATATGTTGATGGACTCCGTGCTCCATTGTTGCTCCATCCTCCCACTGAAGTTCACTCTTACGATGAAGAATTCACTGTCATTCTTGGTGACTGGTACCATGATGAACATTCTGTCCTTATCAAGCAGTTTATCAGCATTGCTAACCCGGGTGGTGCTGAACCCGTGCCCGGTATGCTGATTCTCTTCGTATCCATATTCGCTTCTGATGTTTAATTGACTCACCTTTAGACTCTGGACTGATTTACTTTGCTCAAAACGCGTCCTACCTTGGGCCTATTTCTGGAACCACTTCATCTGCTGTAGGCTTCAACGAGAATGCTACTCTCCCATTTGAGCCAGGCAAGACCTACCGTCTTCGTATTATCAACACCTCCGCATTCGCTGCTTTCTTTTTCTGGATTGATGGCCATGATATGAGGATCATCGAAGTTGACGGCGTGCGTCTTCTAACAACTCCGACCTAATGATCTATATGCCAACTTTTTGTATAGACGGATGTTGAGGAGTACCCCATTGACCTCATTGGCCTCACTGTAGCTCAACGCTATTCCGTCTTGGTCACTGCCCGCAATGACACTTCTGCCAACTGGGCGATCCACGCCAACATGGACACTGATATGTTCGATAGTGTCCCTGACACATTGAATCCCAGTGCGTGTGGTTTCTTGCGCCTTCCCTTAGTTGCCATGCTGAAATTCTGTTCCCAATTAGATACGACATCCTCTATCACTTACTCGTCCTCTGCATCCATCACCGATCTTGGCTCTGTGGACGAGTACCATGATGTTAATGACACTGCCATCGTACCTGTAGTTCAGATTCCGTCAGTACCTTCGACACTTACCATCGAGCTTGAAGTCACTTTCGACACTATGAGTGATGGCACGAATCGCGCAATGTTCAACGGCATCACATACGATTCACCTCTGGTTCCAGCAGTTCTTTCCGAGCTCACCCTGGGAGATAACGCCACAGTCGCTGCTGCCTACGGCCCAACCAGTTTTGTCATTGAACAATTTGATGTCGTCGACATTGTGATCAAGAACGGAGATGCCGGGAAACATCCCTTGTGAGTAACAATCTGATTTCTTAATCAATGTTTTTTTCTAAATAAGGACGAATAGCCATTTGCACGGGCACAAATACCAGATCGTCGGCCGTTCGCTGAACTACACTTCTGACGACCCCACCCAAAATCCGGCCATCGTCCAAGTACAATCAAACCCTATCAGACGCGACACTATCCAAATTCCCTCGGGGCAATCCGCAACGTTACGCGTTATAGCCGACAACCCCGGTGTGTGGTTCCTGCACTGTGCGTTTTCTCTCTCTTTGTTTTTTTTTCTAGGCCCTTACATTTGTTCAGGTCACATCGAATGGCATCTGGAAGCTGGTCTTGCCGTCCAATTCATTGAAGCGCCTCTCGTTGCACAACAGCGTGGTAGCCCTCCAAAAGCCTTAACTGATAATTGTCTCGCCCTTGGCTCTCCTATCTCTGGAAACGCCGCCGGCCACGCGTCAACGACAGATCTCACAGGTCTTCCGCTTGGTCCGTACCCACAAGTTCTCGGCTGGCAACCGAAGGGAATCGCCGCAATGTTCGGATGTGTCCTGGCCGCAATCTTGGGGATGGGGAACGTGACATGGTATTCGCTCGGCGAACAGCTGACTGATGAGGAGGTCGAAGATGAGGTTAAGCAAAAGATTGCAGCTAAGGAGGCTAGGAGGAACAATATGTTTTCGTTCATCAAGAGGAAGGAGGCGTAACAGGCTTACATATGTCTTTCTTCCAAAAAAAACGTTTCGCGTTGTGCTAATTATAATTACCAGTCTTGTACCATAGTTGCATGCTACCAGTATCGATTACTCTAGTCTTAGAAGTTGAGGATCGTACTGTGGCCTCCCTTTGGTTCGTGCTGGGTTCATCGACCGACGGAATCATTACTACAAATTACCCTCTCATGTATTTTGATAACAGCGGTATGACAAGCCCAGATGACAAAAATAAAAGTAGTGGCTAGGAGGGGGACATGTAAGAAGCCAACGTCAAACCACGAATCCGCAGGCCGCTTCTCAGTTTTCAAGGTAGTACTTATAAACGGTCTCCCAAGCTTTCTTCCCACCTGTCTCAATAACGTCCTATCGATACAGGTTATCAAACGTATCAAACAAATGTTAGTTAAATTTCTACGAACCCCGTGGCAAGGGATGATCCTATCGAAATCCCAATTCGCAACAATCCTGGCGTCATGCTTCATGGCCCTAGTAAATATAACCCAGCATCAGTTGTAATTAGGCTCAACCTATATTCATTGCATCATCGTACTCTTTGTTCTCGCCCAAGTTCCATACGATTCGTGGGTGAAGCCAGGAAGATGGAGAAAGCCCCCACACAAACGGGATACCAGGAAGTGTCCATAGAGATGAGATCTTAGATGAGGAAGATGATTTCGAGTACTAACCCAAAAATTAACTAACCCAAAAAAAAACAAAAACAAAAACAAAAAAAAAACTGCTAAATACTCACTTGCTCCGTAGCAGGGAGATTGAACAACAGATCGGCTTCGACCAATGTCTTGCTTTCTGCGTGAAGAAACGCGACATCCTTGTTCTTGAAGCCTGAGAAGAAACTACAAAGCCGAACAATTAGCTACATTGATGACGGCCTAATCACTTCACAAACCATGCTTTAATCTGTGGCCCTAGTGAGTTATCCTGTCAGACATTGAGGAAAGAAATATACGCGCACTTCGTTTTCGTAACCATACGACGCATTTGGGGGGTCTTTGCCCCAGACTGCGTATTAAACCAATCTGGTCAACATACAGTGCCACCACCACATGCAGCATCTTACCTCCTTCGAACACGAGGTTTTTGTCGCCGTGGTTCTCCATGGCTTCTGCAGGACCAATTAACTTGGCCTCTGGATACGCCTTCTTGAATTCTCCTAATGTCGTTTAATGATTTGAGACCTCCACGCAGTCGGTTGTTAAACAAATGGCCCACCAAGAAACAAATGGTGCACGGCATCGGGACTGATAATGTACCTGTTAAACACTGGATGAATTGACAGTAAAAGTACAGGATGTCTGACTTTACTTACTTCACTGGCCCTAACTCGTCGATCTTAGCTTTGGTTTCTGGTTCCAGAGGCGTGGACGCTAACACCCAAACACCGCCGCTGTTCAGCTTAATGGCAGTTGAGCGGCCTCCAAAAGGAATGAACCCAGATCGAGTGAATGGACTGAATACGTTAGATTAGACAGGCCACAACTTCCTCGAGCTTGCCACGAGCTCACCGAGAGAACGTCCAAACGTTCTTGACGACCTATTACGAATGAATCGAGTTCAAACACGATTTCAGACTAAGGAAACAATCCTTGAGCCTACCTCACGAATTACAGTTTCAGACATGAGAGTAGAAAGGTCGAAGAATTGGATGAACTGCGTCAAACAGCCCCCGTTATGATGGTTGTGACGTCACCTGTTACAAGTGATCTGATCGGCGCAGCTGTCGAGAGTCGGCACAACTCTTTATGTTCTATTACGACCTTTATCCACACAGTGAGCATGATTCCAAATGCAATTAAGACACAGAAACACACCTAGTGTACATCAATGATACAGACATGACAATAACTAACATAAACCCATAATAAATTACATGCCAGCAGCTCATTCGTTGCTCAACGCTCTCTTCAAAGTATCTTGCCAATCCATCGCAAGTTTTGTCAACGTCTTGCTTCGCGCTGCAATAAGACAATAAACAAAGGATAACATGAAATGAAACCATTCAACACAGACCAAATGTCGAAAGGACTTCTTTCAGGAGGTCTCGTTTCGATAATCCAACTACATTTGGAGTCCATGAATCATCACGTCCAGGGCGACTATTACAAAATGGACTGTGATCAGTTTTCATAAATCCCATTGACAAAGTACGCACTGGTAAACGGGCCCAAAGAGCTCCTTGATCAGCTCCTCTGCTTTGCCTCTGAATCCTTCGTCTGAAATCTTCTTGGCATATAACAAGAGTGCTTGTTTGTATTCCTGCGGGCTGTCCAAGAGTTTTGTTGCATTCAACCGCGTTTCCAAATGTCCAAGCGTTAGTGCCGTATTCCACCATGCCGGTCGGTTCGCATCAGACGTGGGCTCGTCAGGGGTTCCGGCGACACTACCCTCGATGGAGGACATGATACCACGATTTCCTGCTTGAATGGTGGATATTCGTTGACGACTTGGCCAGACATCCGAACCCTCTGACCACCAGCGCTCGCTCAGCTTCACCCAGCTCAATAAGGCAGGATCGTAAGAGAAAAAGGTGCCGTTTGAAAGGCTGATCACAGGCGAGCCATTGGGTTGAATGGCCACAGAAGCAACGGAACAGTGGGGGATTTTCGGATTGTTCTGAGCAGAAAGGATAAGGGAAGCGATGGGTGTAGGCGGAAAAAAAGCAGTCTGCTTTTTGACGTTCCTTGAGATTAACATCAAATAAGTCGAGGAAAGCGGGTGCAAAATTTGGCCCCTTACCATGCGTGAAGCAGAGACGATGTCGTGATAACGAGTAATGCGTCTTTGTTTGCCTCCATATATGCGGCTGGAGCGCCAAGAGTAAGAGTGGGCATGATTCTAATCAGAAGAAACAAGTCATAAGGTACCAGTCACTATTGCTGAGAAAGATATACCTTCGCCCTGTATGGGAATAAACAACCACAGATCCATCTAGGAGAGCAGCAGCGCAAAAGGATGGAGTTCCCTGAAGGGTCAACGCTGGAGACGAAAGATAATCAAGCCACTGTATCTGGTTTCCACTGAAGAATTTTATCACTGTTGGACCTACAAAACGTAAGAACATGGAGATGAAGATGCAAAAACAGGCAACATACCACCGTCTGCTGGATTAGTACACTCTAAGACAGCATCTGTACCCTCAATCTCTACGGATTGCCGAGTCATCAATGTACGCTGGGGTATGAGCGGTGTTTCGCGTTCACCCAAATCTACACCATCTAATATAGGTCGTCGGTCTTTGACAGGGATCTCTTTCATCGCAACTTGATCCCTAACTTGATCGCCACCCAACGTCCTAGCCTTCACAGGTTTTCCATCATCTGGGAAGTCTGTTGCACCGGCTTTACGTTTCCCGCTGCGCACATGCATGGGTGAGGCAGGCGTGTCCAGCGAGTCAATGGGTACATCCACGTCCATACTCATGTCTGTGTGTCGCGACCAACTGTCAGGCGCATCGAAGGGTTGCTCAGAGGGCGGTGGGAAAGAGCTCAGTGCCTGTGTGCGCTTGGAAAGGGGTGCAGAGCTTCGTGATGATCCTGTCATGCCATTGGTAGAAATAGATGTACCAGCAGATGGGACGGCGCCGACCTGAGTGGTGAGGTTCGCCCGCTTCTTGTTGCTACGTTTTGCAACGAGAACATTAACGTAGTCACCGCCGCCATTCACCTGACTGAAACCAGATTGCTGCTGCTGAGACGAGGAAGATGATGGTTGAGGTGTCTCCTTTGTTGAAATGTGGGAATAGCCCTCAGGAATAGGTGCTGGAGAAAAGCCAAACTTCGTCAAATATTGTTCTTGCACGGAGTGAGGAGCAATTCCTTCAAGTTCGTCAGGCTCAAAGTTGAAGGCTGCAATTGTACCATCGGACGACGCAGCGTAAAGGGTCAGGCCATCCCACGACCTATATCGGATCGATGAACAGAGTTCGACAACGCATTAACCAAGTAGCACATACCAACTAAGATCCATTATTTGCCTGTCAAAAACTTCCTTTGCAACGATCAGCGGCCGTGCAGATTTGGTCTGCCACACAGAGACAGACCGGTCATCTGCACCAAGGGCGACAACAGAGCATATATTGGAGGTCGAGACTTTGTCGTTCGCGTTTCTCAGGAATATATGGGGGTTGTATGCCGCAACTTCAACGGTGTTTTCGTGACCAACTAGACTGATTTCAGAGGTCCAAGAATTTCGCGTGATGACAGCGGCAATAAATACGAAGCCTTTGTTGTTGGTGGCATTTGAAGCAGTGATGTGCGCGCCATCCGGCGACCAACTGAACAGAATGAGCAAGCACAAAAATTCTCCATGACCGTATATACACACCTTAACCTTCTGAAGAAGGTACTTCCCGGAGAATCTTCGAATGGCTTTGTTACCTCGGCCTCCAAACCCCAATCTGTTGTCCGCCATATCTTGACGGACCTGTCATCGGATTGCGTAGCCAAAAACTCTCCTACGGGATCCCAGCAGACGCCCTTGACAAAGCCTTGATGTTGGTCGAGCTTCCTCAGACGCTCTGGAACATAATCAACACCGATAAGAACTACGGAGAGCATTTCAGGCTCACCTAATGTATATCCACACCAGATTAATACCTGCGAATCAAGTCCAACTGATGCAAGGTATCGGTCTTGCGGTGCCCATGCCACGTCGGTCACGTCTGCGTTGCCTAAATATATACCGTCTGGTATGTGAATTTTGCTCACTCACCACTCTCATGCCCTGGGAGCCGCTTAAGAGGTTTCCACCCTTCAACATTTACCTCATCTGAGCCCCATACCTTTCCCCGAGCATTTCTAGGCAGAATTAGCACGTATAAATCATAATAAACACGATATTGCTTACAGGTCAAGGTCCCAAATCATAACTATCTCGTCGTCACTCCCGCTTGCCAACCATCGTCCAGAATGTGCCCAACGCACAACCAATACAGGCCCCGTATGCATTGTAAGCGTACATAGTGACTTTGGTGGCTTATTTGAAGCTTCGGATGCCGGATTCAGGATTGGTTTTGTGCTCCATATGCGAATTTTGGCGTCAAGCCCGCCAGTGGCGATGCGCGATCCGTCTGGGTGCACATGCACGGAGAAAATAGACAATCTTTTGGCATTCTCATCACTTTTTGCGCTATCCTTGTGCATTACCCATGATGGCTTCGTGAAATGCATTGGTAAGGGGTATTCTGGCTGTCGATCGACGAACGCGAAGAGATTTGATCCAAATAAGAGTATTCTAGAGATATCGATCTCCAGGCCCCCCTTAATAGCACGAGTCCTTGTGTCGTACTTGAGATGTCGAGCTTCAAGTCAAAGGTGGTCGTGGTCACTGCCACTGTTGAGAAGAATTCAATCACGTGCACACCATGGTTCCCACAATCTTCTCTACCCCCAGAATCCTCTTTCATTCAAATCAAATGGCTCAAGTACAGAGTTTTCTATTATATGTGTTCATCTGAGCTCCATTCGGGCGATAACAGATAACATGTATTTTCGTTACTGAGTCGGCAATCGCGCAACTCCGTGCAATTATGGTTCACAAACTAGCCCCAATTCTCAGTTTCTCAAGCCTGGATACCTACTTAGGCTGTGCGTATTGTAAAATTATAATGTAACCTTCCAACTTCTTCACATAGGCTCAAGTTCTTCCTCGCCCTCTCTAGTCCCCAGGTAACGTCAACCCTAAGTCGGCATTTGGAAAACGCATGGATTCTCAATCTTCTTCCTGCGTGACCGATATAATGTAATGTTGATGCCAACTTTGAATTCGTTGCGCCTGCAATTGACCCCGCCGCCCGTGGAGATGTCTTGCGTCATATCATGCTTCTCATGCACCATTGATCGCCATGCCGCAACTTTTGTGGCTTGTAGGTCTTATGTTCTTATGATGAAAACTGTATCTGACTGCTGAAATACGCAAAACAAGTGGGCGATGGTGTGCTTCACGGCTTCTGTTTACCTTGTGCCTCACCTGCTGCCCTGATTTGACGGCCAACTTAAAGAAGCAGCAGGATAGTGCGCAATTCAGTTCACACTTCTTTTCCAAGCTCCATACCATGTCTGTCGACAGTGTTCCCAGCCTTAAAAAGGAACGTGCCGATTCCCAGTCGTCCGTATCATCTATCGATGAAAAGCAAGCAAAGGTCGACTTATCGCCTGTGGCGACGGATGATTTAGTAGACGAAGAGCCGAAGCCATTTAGATTCTCCGACTGGCTCTTCCGCAGCAATAGTGGAACCACAGACCTCGATAGCATAGCTACTCGGCGATCTGTTTTTGACGACCCCGACCTTGGGAAATACTACTGGCCAAAGGCAGAATACGAAAATTTGCATCGCTTTTCCCCAGAGGCTCGTTGGACATGGCGTGAAGAGAGGGTAAGTTTACCAACTTCAACTTCAACTACGTATGCCGTTGCTTAGTTGTATCTTATTATTAGGCACTTATTAGGAAGATTGACTGGAAGGTTATGTTATGGGGTATAGTTATATTCTTACGATGGCGAAACCGGTGCTTGGCTGACGCGTTGTAGCTGCTATCAGCTTCTCGGCGCTCAATTTGGACCGGAACAACTTGTCCCAAGCTAACACAGATAACTTTCTTCCTGACCTAAAGATGACTACGAATGGTGGGGTTAAACGCCTACAGCTTGAACTGGATTTCACTGAAACGTTTGCAGATTTTAATTGGGGAAACAGTGTTTTCCGCATAGCATTCCTCTGCGCAGAACTACCTTCTCAAATTGTCTCGAAACGCGTAAGTACCGGTGGATTTATATTATATGTAGTTCGTGTTCAAACATCATTTATTTTTAGTTAGGGCCCGATCGCTGGATTCCTATACAGATGTGCCTATGGGCTATTGTTACTCTCTTCCAGTTCTTCCTCACCGGGCGTACGTCATTTCTTGTGACGCGAGCACTTCTTGGGTATGTGTTTTGTCACTGGGTCTTATTTTTCATTAAAATCATCTCTCCAAACCTGCAGATTTATACAGGGAGGGTACGTTGTTGGCTATTTCGATGATGGCTATCAGCTGAGGCAGCAACCAGGTTTATTCCTGACCTGATTCTTTATCTGTCTTGTATGTAGTCCCGGATCGGTCACTGGCCTTGTCTCATATATTCACACAAGATTTCTATACTAAAACCGAGCTCCCTTTTCGCCTGGCACTATTCTGGATATCGTCCTACACATGCAGCATTTTGGGCAGTTTCATCGCGTACGGAGTCCTTCACATGAGAGGCGTAGCCGGTAAAGCAGGCTGGAGGTACGTTAATGTTACACCGTATTGGATGAATTCACTGATCACTTGCTGCAGATGGCTTTTTCTCATCGAGTGCGTTTGGTTCTCTACTTGGCGAACTTGCTTTTTTAAAATGACATCCGTTCTAATCAGGGGCATTTTTACCCTTCTTATCGGCATCGCTACGTTCTTCCGCATGCCACCTTCTCCAACACAGACGAAGACTTGGTTCCGGCCCAAGGGCTGGTTTACTGAGAGGGAAGAAATTATAGCCGTTAACCGTGTGCTTCGAGATGACCCTAGCAAGGTACTTATTCAGTCCCAAATCTTGCACTTTGATGTATATGTAATATCAGGGAGATATGCACAACCGCGAAGGCTTAACACTCAAGCGTATATGGTCTGCAATGCTGGACTACGACTTGTGGCCGCTTTACTTCGCGTGAGTTACTATTTCAGGATTGCGATTGATACCTGATGGACTTGTGGCGTAGCGGGCTTATGTTTGGCATGCCATTAGCACCTCCTACTACGTATCTGACTCTGTCTCTTCGAAACATGGGGTGGGTTATAAACGAGTCTCGGTTCCGATGGGACATACCATCCATATACTCATGACTCTTTCTTTGTAGGTTCAGTACATTTCAAACCAATCTCCTTTCCATTCCTTCAAGCGTAGCGGGGATGGTCACCATGTTTCTTATCGTACTCATTTCAGAGCAGGTTAACGAACGTACGGTGGTAGCTGCAATGGAGAACGTATGGGCGTTGCCGTTCTTGGTTGCGATATATACACTCCCAGACAAACCGAACCAATGGGTCTTCTTCGTGTGCTCTTTTCTGTCGCAGTTGACTTCATCTTCTGACTTGGTCCATTGAATACAGGGATTAGCCTCCGGCTTACTCTCGTTCCCGTGAGCCTTTGCTTGCGTCTTTGTCCAACCATAACAGTTAACTTAGCTGCGTCAGATATACGCATCCCATACAAGTGGCATGGTGCTCCCGTAATGCGGGCGCTGTGGCCAGTAGGACAGTCAACGCCTCCTTGTATAACATGACCGTTCAAGCAACAGCCGTGATTGCCAGCCAAATATACCGCTCGAACGATGCTCCGATGTGTAAGTGCTAGTGTACACTAATCCGAGGTTCCATCATGTGTTGATTCTGGCTCGTACTAGACCGCCGTGGAAATCGCATCCTGATCAGCATCACGGTCTTCAACCTGGTTGTTATGTATCCTAGTATCAAGCTCTACTACATATGGCGGAACAAGCAACGCGACAGGGTCTGGAATGCAATGACCTCTCAAGTAAGTTTTTCTTAGCTAGCTACTACCTTTCTCGGGTAACATAAGGAAACCGGCAGGAGAAAGAAGATTATCTTAGGACGACAAAGGATGTCGGAAACAGGCGCTTGGACTTCAGATTTGCTCACTGAGATAAATTACGAACAATCCATTGAATCAGGAATCACTTTTTTTTTTTTTTTTTTTTTGAAATCTTGTACTTAGAACATGTATTTTATACGTATACACCTCCTGAAAACTTTGCTTAGTGATCAGAAGAATACGCGCACTTTGGGTTATAGAGAAGACTTACTATCACTAACCTTTTGGACATCAGCTGGATGTCTGAAAACTCCAACTCCTGATCAGAGGGTGCCGGTGACCGTCCGCTGCGACGATCGCGAGAAAGGATTGGACAGCCTTTTCTTCCCAAGAAAAGCTTTTTGGGCTTACACGATGTCAATGCATGGGTATTAATAGACCCTAACCCTAGGCCAGGAGCAGAACGTTGAATTCAAAATGTTATCAGTACATTTGCAGGTTGGAAAGAAGACATTGATGTTATGGGGGATGTATTCAAAGTCTCAGGGCACGCCTCCAGAGGACGGGAAAGCTCGGCGAAATGCTTCTTGAAGGAAAGTTGGAAAAAGAAACTCGATTGAAGTTCGTCCTGGAAATATCTGAGTTCTTGAAGTGCGATAGAACTTGCAAGTAAAAGAAGGAATATGAGTGCCAAATTCAAAGGTAAAATCGAGGTCTAAACATGCATGGAACAATCAGTATCATGAGAGATGTGTGATGGTGCTCGTGGCAGTGGTCAATGCGTCGTGCCAGCGGACTTTCAATGAAGGCACAAGGTATGTAGCCAGACAACAAACGAAGTTTCGGTTCAAGTTGCGAAATCCCTCTTTTTTTCCCTTTCCCTCGCCGCCTTTCATCGACAATGGCTGAGAAACCCTCAGGTTACCGGTTGGAGTATGCTACTTCCAATAGAGCAAAATGCAAAGGTATGTTGAAGTCAAGTTCTTCAACTTTACTAATCATGTCCGTTCGTCGTGGGCGTTGGCAAGATTATCGCTAACATCTCAAATGACAGGTCCCAAACCTTGTGCAGGTACGAGTTTTATACTCTCTTTTAGTTTCATTTTTTTATCGTCCGTGTTTCTGTCATTGTAGGCACCACAATTACCAAAGGCGAACTTCGTGTTGGTAGTATCGTCGACTTCCGCGGAAACACGAGTTTGTAAGTAATTATGCACAGGTGCATTTAACGCATTTAACAAAGGTTGCCATTTTGAAGCTCATGGAGACATTGGGGATGTACAACCGCAAAGATCTTGGAGAACATGAAAAAATCATTCTCTGAGAGCTCTGAGCTTGATGGTTATGAAGAACTCAGGCCCGAGGATCAGGCGAAAGTAGATGCAGCATGGGAAGCTGGTCATATTGCCGACGAGGACATTCCAGACTCAGCTAGGAAGCCTGCCGGAGGTGAAGATGACGAGGACGACGAGGAGAAGCCCAAGAAAAAGGCGACGAAAAAAGCTCCTGCCAAGAAGGGAGACGCTGATGGTGAGGAATCCGCTGAGAAACCCAAGAAGGCGCGCACGAAGAAGGCGAAGGTAAACACTCTCTGCTCTGACGCAACGTTGCTAATTTCTTGCCGGTATCACTAGAAGGAGGAAGACGAGGATGCTGATGATGACGAGGTAGAGAAGCCGAGAAAGAAAGTTCTCGCTCGCAAGAAGTCTAGTGCAAAGGTCTGTCCACCCTGCCTCATGAGGAGCATATCGTGTAAAAGACGATTGTGTTACACAGAAGGACGACGCTGAGGCTGCCGATGAAGAAGGCGGTAGCAATAAGAAGGCTGCCAAGGAGAAAGCGCCTGCTAAGAAACGTGCACCGAAGAAGGCAAGCTCTACCTCAATCTTAGTGTCATCCATGCTCATGTACTTTCAGGCCGAAACTGAGGAATCCGGCGAGGATTTCACGGAGGCCCTTGCTGCCATTCCTCCTCAGGATGACGATGAGGAGGAAGAGGAGTCCAAGCCCAAGAAGAAAGCTCCAGCGAAGAAACCTGCCGAGAAGAAAGAGAAAGCTAAGCCTGCCCCGAAGAAGCCAGTTTCAAAGAAGGTGTGCTGATTTCTTATTTGACGGACTAATCGCTCACACTTTTTGTAGGATGCTGAAGGGGACGAAGAAATGGCCGATGACAAGGTGGAAGCGGAGGCTGCGGATGAAGAGGCTGGCAAGAAACGCAAGGTAATAATTTTCTTCTACATCTACCAATGCAGCAGAGCTGAAGCCCCTGCAGCGCCCTGCATCGAAGGCAAGTGGATCGAAGCCTCCTTCCAAGAAAGCCAAGCCGGCGTCCAAAGCAAAGAAGAGTAAGGAGATTGTCGAGGATGATAATGACGATGACGAGTAAGGCTCTGTAAGGTTTTATGCTAAGTTCTCATTCTATTGATATCCTGTCGAGGCTTGCTTTGCTTTCTTGCTTGTAATGTAACATAACGTTAACTGAGTGCTTTATATGTACCACTGGTCGGGCTTAGTTATTCTCAATATCCCAAGTGTTTATATGAATAATCCTCTCTGTCTAGTAGCAGGTACTGTTTTCATGGAAGCATTGAAAATACGGTCTAGGCTACTTGCGTGGTGGCACTTTCGATCACACAGCGCCACACTCCTTCGCATATCACTGTCGACAGAATCGAAGGTAAGAAACCACTAATGAGTTTGTCTTGGTTGATAAGACTGCACATCTTCACACGTCGGCACCAGAGCTGGAAAGATTCAGAAACTGTTAACTTAGGCCGTCCAACAACTTTCTAGCCCCAATGTTCATCTTTATGTTCAGTTTGATCCCTGAAATTAGAAGTCTGGTAAACAACCTCAAAGCGGGTTATATGTAAGTAGACAGGTTGGTACTATTACTTAGTTATAAGTTGAGTCTCCGAGTCCTTGGGCGAGTTAAGCGGTAAATCATTTTAAGCTACATAAGATCAATTTACATAACCTGGGTGTTGTACTTTCTTTCAGAATCGATGATCCCTTACACGATTCGCTCAAGGTAAGGCGCAGGCTACAGTCAGTGGCTCTACTACTTCGCACATCGACACCAACTTGGAATAAATATGATAATGATAATGATGTCAATGTCACGTGTTACATATTTCTTGTAGGGCCAGCTAAATGTTTTTGTTATTCCAGTTCCATTAACAAATGCAAAACTGTCTCGGACGATAACGACTAGGCAGCTTATATCTGTAGTCGTGGGTTTTGATCGACTTACGCCTGAAGACTAGATAGTGAAGGCTACCTCTGACGACAATTTATCACATTCGGGGGAAGGCACGGAAGATGCCCCATCAAGGGACGTTGAAGAGGAGGAATATACCTAGAAAGGTGTGCCCCTTCCACCTCATGCATAGTCATAACCCTCAACGGAGGTGCAGAATTCTGAAGATGAATCGCCATCCTCAAGCGATGATTTCGAGGAGGCACCGGTCGAAGTGCGTGGGCTTAACATTCAAGTGCCAAATAATTAATGAACATCTCATCAGGATCCAAGAAGTACGCGGACACGCGTGCCATACACCTTGAAGAGCCTACTCAGTCCTCCTCGACGTCGTAAAAATAAAGTACTTGGAAATCTTCCTGCATTTGTTCTTCAGTTAATTTTTTGCCATAGCGCGCAGATCACGACAATCCTGCTCGCTTACGAGAAGACCAAGTCGAATGTCTGTCGTCGAGTGAAAAAACTCGTATTAGCGAAGACGCTCTTGTCGAAGATTCTAGTGTTCAGCCCGGCCCTGACAACCCAGGAGCGAGTACATTGATTTCCGAGAGTCAGGATGACATAAAATTTGCGGATGGTGAAGAGGCGCACGATTGGAATTCGAATCGTTCTATGGCGTATCACAATGCATACTCTGGCGCCTTGCCTTCCAATGTTCAGGATTGGAATCTCTATTATTACCAATGGTCCCAATTTTATGCTTCATCAGTATGCGGATACGCGTTATAAGACGAAACTAACACTAACTGACTTGGCTACGAAATCAGTCCATTAACTTCACAAGTCAAGGGTCATGGGTGGAGAATAACCCGGACCACACGGTGGTATGGCGATTATGTCGTGCCTTAGATTACATGCTTACTGCTCATAAAATAGGCCTACATCCATTCGTCAACATCAACCCCACAACCCTTGCATCATAACGACAGGAATGGTACTCAATCCGACAGCACATCGATACTGAATTCGAGTCAAGACACGGCCACTGACCGCGGCAAACGCAAGGTTGGTTGCATAACTAAGTACTTTGACCACCCTTGTTGAAAACCTTAGGCTGATCCTGAAGGAGATCTACCTTCGGCATCTCCGAAAAAGGCGAAACAAACTGCTAGAAAAAGTTGTTTTGTCCCAGCCCACGTAAGGGAACAGAAGAAGAAACGGCTGCTGAGCGAGCTAGAGCGAGATAAATGCTCGAATCAAAAGGAATCATCTACGGAGTCAATAGCTGGTTCATCAACGATGAATTCCGAAAAGCCTCGAGATAAAGTAAGTTGATTTATATTGGGCTTCCTAGTTCAAAGTGTCTAACAACTGCAACTGCACCGTCCAGACATCTTCGTCACGAGAAGGCTCTCAGGCAGAATCCCCTTACGCTGCAGAACACTCCATTGATTATCCACACTGGAAACCTTCCGCTCGGACACTCAAGTTTGAGGATTCAAAGGAACCTGCTCCTACTCCCGAACCTATAACAGACCAACCTAGTAAGAAAGGTAGAAAACCATCTGCTCGAACGCGTAAATTCCAAGAGCTAAAGAGAGAACGGGAGATGCTTATAGAGAGTATGAAAGCTCATGTTCAGAAAGAAGAGGTAAATATTTCCATTGATCGCTTGAAACCAAGAACTAATTTCAGATGTTAGGAGATGCGTCGTAATAAGCGTATGTAATAGACATTCGCGGACCGCGACACTGGATCTCCAGGTTCAATGAAAATTCGGGAGGGATTGGACAAATTCGTATACGTCACTGACAGGTTTAAGCCCATCACATGCAACACAAGGTCATTCTATTTTGTTAACGTTAAGCGTGTACCAACTGCTATAAAATATTGATACAATTACGGTAAGAAAATACAATAAAAACTCTACTGATCAGTACAATAATCTGGTTTCCGGAAGTAGCAGGCTAATGAATTTCGGTTGGGCAGTATTAGGCTTTGGTATGCTTAGGGTATGGCGGCGGTGGAGGATGGGGAGTCGATTACGGTGGCACCGTGCGCCATTAGAAGGGAGAGAAAGATGGAGGCTTTGTGCGGAGAAATGGTACGTGTCACAGGGGCTAGAGTTGTGGGCTCATTGCCAACAGTAAGAGTTACCGTCACAGTAGCAGGGGAGGTTGGAGAAGACCCTGGTGTATCAACGGATGCATGGGAATGGATAGTGTATTTCGGAGATGTTGAGGTGACAGATGCCGAGGTTGAATCCTTCCCTACGTCTGGACCATTGCACTCCCCGTCGCGGCTGGAGCGGTGATGATATTGGTCACTGCAAGTGCTATTCGAAGTCCCGGTGTAAGACATGCCGCTATTATCTGGGGCGGTCGAGTTTCCATATATTCCACTTGTGGCCCCAGTAGCCGCAATTGCATGTGCAGCCTTCTTTTCAGTTGTACATGTCACAAGCTGGAATCACAAAATGAGATCCCAATAACAATAACAGTTATGATCAACGCACAATTCCAGATTCCCCATCGGTGGGCACAGCAAAGCACGACTGACTACGTGAGCAATTACCTTGCCCAACAACCCAAGTGCTGTTCCCGCAGGATGCGATTCCTCCTAAAAGGCAAGCTTTATCGCCGTCTGAGGAGCTATCTTTTAGCCTAGTAGGTGTGAGTTAACAAGATATAGACGTACTCGTACAGGCGTCCGTTATGTCCATGGTTTGGAAGGCAAGATTTAACAACTGGGCAGTCTCTCCATTTTGAAGGACTGTCGCATTCGTGGCAGCTCCAGAAACCACAGTCGAAGCCATGAGTACACCAACAATAGTGACAATGAACATAGTATGAGCTCAAGTCGTGGTAATGAGTGTTGCAATTAGGTCGTCAGTAGGCGTTAGAGCACCAGGCTCAGAAGTCAAACGAGAGAAGAAGATAAAGCAGTAAGTAGAAAGACTTGACGACGCCATTTGTAGAACGACCCTCAAAAGAACAAAAAGCCAAGCGAGGTCATTGTTCATTATTGATGGCAGAATTACCAAATGCAGCAACCGGCCGGCTAGTGACCGTGGGAATATTGAGTGGGGACTGCCGAAAGTCCTCTCAGGATATCGACACATCCTACAGTCGCCGTCCAACCCATCGTCCCTCGACTCAACGCAACAAAATGGTGAGCCCATTGTTCATCTCAGTCGCTCCTATACCCCAGATGCATCCGTTCTGCTGTTGGATCTTGCAAATTTCGGTGAAATTACGATGGATGCGGTCTTTGGCTTCTGGATGACGACCCGTCTGGACTTGTACTAAATCGTCCTTTCTCTAGACCAAGAAAAGAAGAAATGGCGGCCGCAACAAGAAGGGACGTGGCCACGTCACCTTCATGCGCTGCTCGAACTGCTCGCGCTGCGTTCCCAAGGACAAGGCCATCAAGCGTTTCACAGTGAGGAACATGGTTGAGAGCGCTGCCGTTAGGGATATCAGCGAGGCCTCTGTCTACCCTGGTACGTCTCATATCGATGTTCTGCTCCAGAACGTGGCTGACATTGCTCAGAGTACGTTGTCCCCAAATTGTACATCAAAATCGCATACTGTGTTTCCTGCGCCATCCACTCACACGGTGAGGACCGTTCACCCTTGATACTTTTCACAGCTAATTATTATTGGCCTTTAGTTGTCCGTGTCCGCTCTCGTGAGGGTCGTCGCAACCGTGCCCCCCCTCCTCGTGTCCGCTGGAAAGATGGCAAGAAGGTTAACCCTGCAGTCGCAGCAGCTGAGGATGCGAAGGCTGCCGCTGGAGCAGCTGGAAAGGCATAGATACTCTTATGTCCATATCGCTCACTACATGAAAATTTTTTGAATGCTCCAATGTGCAAGCTTCAGAATCATCTTAGTGCTCTCGTCCCCACCATGCTGTAGAAGTAACCTATTATTTAACATGTTGGTAGATCCTGAACAGACTTGACATGTCGATTCCCCAGACTGATAACTACATGTCATGACAATTCGGTCTATCGACATCGTCACTTGCATAAAAATCGAATGGTCTTTGAATTAAATAGAGTTCCTGCCAGTGCAGGCTGCTTCAATGAATCGCGCACGGTATACATTTTATACATTTTATCAATTCTATTTGTGCAAG
The DNA here is from genome assembly GCA_018220975.1 of Tephrocybe sp. 9980TJB. Taxonomy (NCBI): domain Eukaryota; kingdom Fungi; phylum Basidiomycota; class Agaricomycetes; order Agaricales; family Lyophyllaceae; genus Tephrocybe; species Tephrocybe sp. 9980TJB. The sequence goes on from JABAJU010000061.1 coordinate 69,344, forward strand.
CAAGTACTGTACATCCAGAAAAAAATGTGCATGTAGCTTTCACTACTATCTAGAAATCCATCATCGCCCGTAAGCGTAGTGTTGCTAGCGAATGTGAAGCTGAAGAGGTACTCTTCGACGCGAGATAAAGATAGAAGCCCCCGCCGCGGTTGAAAACGCAGGGAAGGGGTATACAACGTCGTTAAAAGTTCAACACAAGGAAAATTTGCATTTATAGAATTGTCGGAGTTTGCCGTGATATTTGCGAACAATGTCCGCCATCAGCTGGCTCTTTCAATGCTTCTCACGAACATCAGTAATGCGTCTGCTTCCTTAGCGTAAGCCATGGAAGAGGGAGATAGGACAGTCCCCTCTTCTTCTTTGCCTATCCAACGACCTGGGCGGGGCAAGAAAAGTAGTGGTTTAAAATCAACAGGCTTACAACGCACTTCAAACGCTCTAAACGATGATCGATCCATCGGTTCGAGGGATGTAGAACGATTGAACCCAGTTATTGCGCGTAAAACTACGAAAAAACGGGAGGAACTTGTACAATCTGTATTGAGCGGGCAAGGAACACGTCCATTTACTGGCGATACGAGTCGCGATCATGATCGACGAATCGATACTGTTGTCGGGCCTTCGGCAACTGCGTCAAGGCATGCAGGGAGCTCAGAGGTAAGGAAATGTGCTTCAAATGGCCCCGCAATATCTAACACATTGACAGCGAATCAACGACATAGGATTCGAAGGTCAACCCCAGCTACTAATTAGTAGTGTGAGGGCTCCAGGAATTGCGTTGAAAGGGCTCAGCAATCCATTACCGGTATGATTCCTTGATTAATGACAGTAAAGTAGCGCTCACCTCTGCCGTAGCGAACCAACAATACAGGTGTAGTTGGTCATGTGAACCTCGATGAAAGTCGTACAACCCGAGCAGCGGAACGCGAAACCCAGCCTACACAAGTAATGACATTCTACCGTCAATGCTTTACACACATGGCTAATGCCTGTAAAGGGTGTCCGTCGCACTGCTTTTGAAAACGTTGCGCGAAAGTCTGGGCTCAGTGCGAGCACACTGAGCCGGAATCAACCCGTCCCTCTGGCTGAAGGTGCGCGCACATTTGCAAAATCAGTTGGACAGCCTTTGCGGGCCCATTCCATGGCCTGGTCATCAGAAAACATACAGGAACCGTCTACGTTTAGATTTGACTTTACGCACGTAAGCATTAATTAAAATTACCCCCGTTTTCCCTCGAATTAAATTGACGCTGTTTTTGAAGAAGTCAGAGTTATCCCAAGCCAGAAAAACATTTGCACCGTCGATTCAGGCAGCTGGTCGGGCCCAACCGAGTCAGTCGTGGCATTCATGAGGCTCTCGCCAGCCAACTTACATTTTCGCAGACCGAAAGACAATACAGGCCCCTTCCCAGTCCCTTTCAGCTGGACAACGTACCACCATGATTACACCAGCTTCTCTTTCGATCAAGTCTGGGCCGATAATCCCTCACTGGCAAGCGGTCGATGATGAATATGCCAAGGAGCAAGGGAATAAACATCATGCAAACAGAGACGAACGTGAATTCATAAAACGTATAGGAACTGCTACCACCCGTACCATGATGGCACAATTAATGACGAGGCCTGGGCGAGGTAAACGGCAAAAGAGCTACGTCGGCCGCAACCTTACAGTAAGGCAAGTGGGTGAAGCGGACGACGACAATAGTGATCTTGCTCCATCGATGGAAATAGTGGAGGACCCGCCACCTCCACGAAGGTATGTAGGATGTATAATCTGTACGCTCTCGGGTGCTAAATTGTCGCCATTAGGCCGCAACAAACGGGTTTCAAAGCGGCGCGTAAACGTGAATGGCCACCGCAGCGACCCGTCGACTCAGACTCGAGTGAAGAACCCGCAATCTCTTCGTCAGATTCTACCTCCACTGTATCTGATGAAGATTTGCTTGTTGACGAAGACGACGACTTTGATTCGGACATTGAAGAAATTGTCATCACTGCTCGTCGTGAATTCGACCCAGCTGAAATAGAAATTCTCCCTGGACCTCCACGTGCTCCAAGTCCTCTGTCAGTGAATCTTAAAATGATGGAGGCGATCAATGCCTTGTCGTTATCGTCGATTCGCATGCAGGAGACTAAACAACTTCCTTTTCTGCTACGCAACCTGCGCCGTGGTTTCACAGGACGTTGTCGCCAACTTGGCTTACGGACAAAGCCAACTCCAAGTGAAATAGCAAGGCTTCGAGTGCGATACGAATATGCATCAGAATCTTTCCGCGTGCGGCTGCGTGATTGGGCTTGTCCTTTATGTGAGCTACACGGGTACTTTGCTACTCGTGAAATGTTAGCCTGTCATTTGGCCTGGGATCATGAAAGTGTCCGTACGCAGTGGATGCAGCTTCAATCCGGTGTAAGTATATTACAATCCATAATTTCGCGTTTTTGAAACTTTTCATTAGGCATGGTCCCTACGACTTACAATTCCAGATCCACCAGCCAAAGAGGAGTACGAGAGAGTCTTTTTCTAATTTTTTTTTCCCTAAAGATCTATATTCATAGCATTAGTCCCTCGACACTCGAGGAACAGTTTTCACGTCAAAATACCCCCCAGCGTCAAGGACACCAAACAGAAGTATCTAGCCCTTTCCCATTTGTAGTATTATCACCTCCAGCGCCCCAGCCACTGTCATCCGACCATAGTCATTCCGGAGAAACTTCGCCACTGCCTAGAAAGCTGTTATGGTTACCCGCGCCCCTTTCCTCTCGAGATTCCTTGGCGACTGCGAGTGCAACACCCGTACCTTCTTCAACGTACCGCGACCGCTCCACCACAGCTACTACTACTACTACGACGACGACCACTGCCACTGCCACGACTACATCCTTCCGCACTCGTGATCCTCGGTACCCAACACCCCCTCCACCCAGTGACCCCCTTGGACCCGCTGCACAGCCGCCATACCTTCCAGCCAAATCGGAATACGGTGGTCCCAATATCTCCTACTCATGTCGTCCTGGTGGCGCTTGTTTATTTGACCTTTTGAACACATTACCTCTTGAGCCATATGGTGTACTTGCGTGGGATGTCTTGGACCGTGAGGATGAGATATACGACAGCGATAATGTGAAGGACGAATATAAAGTGATGCATGCGCTTTGGGGGCGATGGATTATGTTGAATAGGTGAGTTGTCTATTTCTTTTGTTTTTCGGAAGCTAATGATGCATTAGGAACAAGTTCATCAAGGACTATGTCAAAGGCACAAAAGCGTTTGTCGATTTTTATTGGAAGATGATACACCGCGCTGCAGGGTGGGACGCCTTACGGTATTGGTTGCTGGTAATTATAATTCTTACTAATATATCGCCGCTCATTTTTTTTTTTTGTTTTAAAAAAATTCTAATGGGCTCTGACGCTTTTAACAGTTGCTTGTGGTCGACCGATTTATTACTGGCGCCGACGTCGCGAATATACTGAAGCACTACGAGAGCTTAACTGGCATGGATTCATGGTACGACTGATTACATACTTATTCGAAATCTTGTATGGGGGACTCGGAGTATACCATGTCTGTTTCCTTCCAGCCTTAAGCTCAAATGCAAAGTTCGCCGAGGTTGCAATAAAAGTCTCCAGAACAGACAGATAGATTGTTCAATGCAAATTATGTATGCAACACTGCAAAATGTCGGCTCTAGTATATCTCAACGCTCCAGACATCTACTTCAAAAACCCGAGTGAAGAAACATGATGTAATCGGTGAAGTTATGTAGTATGCAAAGTAAGTAAGTATATGTGCAGGAATGTTCATGATATGTACTTGATAAAGAACAGGATAATGCGAGGACGGAAAACAACAGCAGTAGCAGCAACAGGATCCCAACGTTGCCTATAACGTAGTCATCACCCATAATTGAGGTCTAAAGCCTCTTCTCCACCCCTGGCCGGAGGCGGTGGAGGTGGATGTGGTTGAGTCGGAGCATCATGTCTCCCATGACCATGACCAAAGTCTCTCGGGGGTTGACCGGGACCATCAACACCTTGAGGCGCCACAGGCCGTGGCGGGAGGCTAGCCGATATCGGTAGCGACAGCGACGCTGGTGGTGGTGGCGGACGAGAGCCTCCTCCCGGAACCCACTGATCCCCACGGGGCGGCGGGCGATTTTGGTACCGTCCTCCACCCCCACCTCCGCCCCCGCCAGGATTGAATTTAAGTGGCTGGTTGTGTCGGCCGTGATGGGAGTCAGGATGAGGAGGTAGTCCCGGGGGAACAGGACCATGTGGGCCTGGGCCTTGGCCATGAGGAGGATACGGCATATGTCGATTATTGTGATGTGGCCCCGGGCCTTGTGGGTGGTTGCGAATCACACCAGGACCAGGCCCAGGTCCATTATGGAAATCCGCGCCATGGCCATGGCGACCCCGGTTCGTGTTTTGGATATTATACGGAGGGATGTGATTAGGCGGGTGCGGCATCGGCGGGGGTTGTTGTTGACGCTGTCCACGCTTATCGAATTCATGAGAGGATTCGTACTTCGGTAAGCTAGATATATAATATAAAAGATACTCTTGCATCAGAGAGCTGTCCAAAATTCAATTTAAGCAGGCGTGAAAAGAAACGTACGTCTTGGGATCAGCGGGCAACGGGTCGCTCCAGAAGTACTCATGATCCAGCGCCTCCGCAGCCGTTATTCGTTCTCTCGGGTTGCACGTCAGTAGCCTATCGAGCAGGTCGCAGTACTCTTCACTACAAACTCTGACATTGGTTGCCCAACCTGTCAGCTCACATGCGCATACACCAAGGGGGGTAATCCACGAACCTTTCATACGCCTGCTTCACCCGTCGGGGGTAGTTATTGAAGCGCTTAACACCGTCACACCCAGGTAACGCATCAAAGTTAGGCCACGTCTGTTGGTTCGGCGTACCACACAGCTGCCATATCTTATCCAGCTGGTCAAGATCAGAGTTCCCAGGAAGAATAGGGCGCTTGTTTTGCATTTCACCAAACACACATCTGCGAACATCAATAATCAATAAAAGTCGGTTCGGGGTGCAAGCAGAAACGCGTCTGTCTCTAAGAAGTACTCACCCAACGCCCCAAATATCCACCTCCCCACCATATTGACGTGCACCCAAAAGAAGCTCCGGGGGGCGGTACCACCTCGTAACAACACAATTCGTATATCTGCGTTCGCGGACCTTGCCATTACTATCCACCCTTGTCGCATTATGGTCATAGGACCTTGCAAGTCCGAAGTCGGCTATTTGCAGCGACCCGTCATTGGAAATGAGCAAATTCGCGGCTTTCATGTCTCGATGCAGAATATGGTTCTACAACAACCAACAACGTAGAGCGTTTGAGATTAAGATAAGTGAGGAAGGGGGGAAAATGATTTGTGGGGACTTACGCGATGCATATACTCCGTTCCTTCAAGCAATTGCTTCATATACAACTTGATATGGCTCGGCTGCAATTTAACTCTATCATTCTCCAACAGCCCAGCTAAATCGTGGTCCATATACGGAAACACCATATACACCGATAGAGGGTCTTTCCCGTTGCCTACGATAGGCAATAGGCTATGAGTAAAAACCCAGCATCCACGAAGCCAATACCACGTACTTCGCACAACAAACATATCCAGAATATCAACGATGGCGGGGTGCTTCAAAGCCTTGAGGATTTTAATCTCCCTGAGCGCAGTAACCGGCATGCCTTCCTTCTCGTTATGCATCAATATCCGCTTCAAAGCGACAACCCTACTCGTCGTCTTATGTATAGCCTTGTGTACTTCTCTACAAGAAAGATTCAGCACAGATAATAATAATAATAATAATTAGAGTCAGAATAGAAACATACCCGAACGTCCCCTCTCCTAGTTTCGTCGTGACATCGTAGTCGGATTGTTGCCCGCACCCTACGAAATTCCGGCCATACGCCTTCATCTCTTCTTCTTGTGTCCTCTGCTTGACCGGGCGCTTGCGAATAGGCATAGGCATAGGCACTGGCATCTCAGGTCCTTTCCTTTCCTCCTCCCTCCTCACATCCTCCCGCTTCCTATCATCCTCCCTCCACCTATCCCTATCCCTCCTTCCACCGCCATCCACCACCTCCCCTCTCCTCCTATCATCCTCCCTCTTTCGTTCTGCCAATTCATTCAAAGATGGAGGGGGAGGGGGAGCAGCAGAATGGAGCGGGGAGAACTGCGCCTCCTGTCCCGCCGGCCGCTTAAGCGCAATACTAACCGTCTTATGCTCTCTCGGCAAAGCCATATCCTTCGATACATGGGAATCCAGCGGCGGTTGTGGTGGGGGAGTCGTTTCTGGCGGCGGAGGCGGACCTGCAGAGTTCGGCTCAGGAGGAGGTGGTGGTGGTGGCATTGAAGTTGAATGGGGAGAATGAGAATGAGAATGAGAACGAGAACGAGAACGAGGATGGCGTGGTTTTGGTTGTGTTTCTTGGGGTGGAGAAGGCGTTCGACGTCGTTGGTTATAGTCATCTCGTGGTCGACGATCGTAATCCCTGTCTCTCCCGTCTCGGTTGTAATCCCTATCCCACCCGTCCCGACTATACTCTCTGTCTCTATCTCTGTCGTCTCTCCTATGTCTATATCCGCCTGAATAGTGATTATCTGGTCTGTAATGTCGGTCGTCATCCCTGTCGTTTCTTCGGCTATACCGATCCATGTCTCTCGCATCGCTCCTGTCCCAGCCACCTCTGCCATTCGCTGGCGAGGTCAAGTGACTAGGTGACCTAGGTGCGGGCAGACGATGTTTATCATGGGGGCGAGGGGAGGTTTGACGTGACGGAGGAGACCTTGACCGCTCCCGGTCCCGGTCCCCAGGGCGGTACGAGTCCCCATGTCTCCGCCGGTCAGGACTCCCATTACGCTGGTCACGGTGATCCCTATTCGTCCTATACCTCTGCTCCTTCTGACGTGACTGAATACGTTTCTCGTCCTCTGCAGACCTCTCATACACCGACACCAACACAGCAGGGGGAGGTGGAGGAGGCGCAGAGTCAAAAACGGATGAAGTTGAACGGCTGGTTGAGGGTGCAGGCTCTTTCTTCTTGAAAGGAAATGCTACCTTTTTATTTTGCTTGGGAGGAGGTGGGGGAGCGGGTAAAGGTACGGAAGAAGTGGTAGCTCGAGAGGGCGAGGCGTCGTCGACCTCACCCTCCTCTGGTGAAGACCCGCCTGCGTGTCTCTTGGGTGAGCGACCATTTGGTGACCTGGAAGCAAGTCTCTTGGTGGATGTGGCCATGAGAGACAAATATTTTGGCTCCTCGTAGCTCTAAGTGAAGAGAATTCGAGCTGATGTAATCATAGTTTGTTCACTGCCATCAACCATCCATACATAGCAATGCCAGAAGTTTGTCAGTGACGTCGGACGGTAACTCCCTGGATGCTAAGAGGTTAACACTATGCGACCAGTTCTCATCGTTCGAATCTCCTTGAGATGCTAATTATACGAAGATCATAGACAGACTAATGATAATTGACCAAGACGCATCCATCTTCTTCATGATCATGATTAAGCGCCACAATTTTTACTTTTTGAAAAATATAATTCTCGTCAAGTTCACGCTTGCATTATACTTGCAAGAAAATCGCTGAGTCGTTAACATTGTACAAGTCTCTATATCGTTAAAAACTCTCATTTGATCAAATGTCTGCCTGCACATAAAATTTATGCAGATCATTAAACATCGACTTCCAATGCTAGATGATAACATGATGCCCTTCCCAAAAAAAAGCCAGCTCTGGCCCTGCCTCACGTTAAACGCACTGCAGCGCAAAAAGGTGTGGCAGTGCTGAGATTAGGCAAATTTGCAATAAGCACGTGGCCAGGGTTGCATTTGTTGATCAGACGACAGCAATCCTCTCTAGCCTTACACAGCTCGCCTTTCCTCCTCGTCATCGTTGCCCGCTGACAACCTCCCTTCGCCCCCGAAGCATGCCCGGGACATCCCACAACACGACAACCACCACCACCCCTACTTCCCCCGCAGTCTCGCGTCACCGCCACCGCTCCCCACCCAATACCAAACGCTCACCCTCGCCTATCATCTCATTTTCACCGACACAGCTGTCCGGCGAGAAGAAGGGGGTAAAAAACATCACAAGGAAGGTTATAAAGACGCTAGAGGGCCTTGGACACTTGGATAGCTCAGAACTCGATATGGAAATAGACGAACACCAGGAGGAGTGCGACACTTTGGACGAGAACATACTATCAAATGGAAACGGCGCGCTCGCGCACCACGAGAAGAATAAAACTCCCAATGGTACCCCCAATGGAGTCGTGCCTGCCAGTGAGCTGGTGAAGAAGATAGACTGGGAGATCCCTAGGAAAGTTTTACATTCGTCAATTGGGTTCGGGACGCTGTATCTCTACTTGGGTAATGGCGACGTGAGGACCGTCGTCCTCGTTCTGTGGACAGCGCTCGCTGTCATCGTACCTGCTGATTTCCTTCGCCTCAGGAACCCCGCGTTCGAAAGGCTTTTTGAGAGGTGTTTAGGATTTTTGATGCGCGAAAGCGAAAAGGTGAGCACAGTAGCAATTGCACAATCACTATCTTATATTGATATTGGGTTATAGAAATCAAGTAACGGCGTAATATGGTACATCCTAGGCGTCAACTTTGCCCTAACATTCTATCCCCTTGACGTCGCTACTGTAGCCATACTAATGTACGTCCTCTCCCCCCTCTATTCTCTATTCTCCAGTAACTTCAAACTCAAACTCACCAATCCACAGTCTCTCATGGGCCGACACTACAGCCTCCACATTCGGGCGACTCTACGGCCGCCTTACCCCTCCCCTCCCCAAACGCACGCCCGTCCTCCGTCTCCCACTCGCCCCACGCAAGTCCCTCGCCGGGTTCATCGCCGCCACACTCACAGGTGCGCTGATAGCTGTAGGCTTCTGGGGCCTCGTCGCGCCTGTCAGGACCGAAGGCCTGTCATGGACATGGGACAGGGGCGTGAAGGCCACGGGAGAAGCGTTGGGTGTGATCGGTATTACACAAGGGGAGGGACTCGGAAGTGCGAAGGGTGCATGGGGACTTGGAATTATTGGAGTCGTCGCTGGGTTGGTTAGTGGTGTCGCAGAAGCCCTTGGTGCGTTTTCCTTTTTTTTTTCTCATTTCTTGTTTTTGTTTTTTAATTTTTTTGCTCATGGGCATTTTCGTGTTTAGACCTTGGTAGGTTAGACGATAACCTTACGCTTCCTATCATCTCGGGCGGGTGTATACTCGGCTTCTTCAAGCTTCTGGGGATGTTTTCTGCGTCACCGTTGTCTTCATAACGCCACTTGACATGCCCATGACCATGATCACGACTTCACTCGCCCAGAGGCCACTGCCCACGCACCCCGGGGCCCAGGCCCACCCTTCTCGATACGTTGAGACCGAAAAACCGTTATAACAATTATATCCATCAGCATTTACCCTGCACCGACACCAATTTCTCTTACTCAGGCTTTTCTTACATCTACATCTACATACAATGTTGACGACATCAATTCTCAATTCTGGAATATTTTGAGCTACGTACTAATGATTCTCCGCACTGCACACACCTCTCTACTGTACCTACCTTACGCACTCGTACTCCCCCGGACCCGCGTCCGTGTCCACCCCCTCATGACGCACGCCTCACGTACATCCACTGCCAACATACCGCCCACGTACTTCGAATTTGTGAATATAGATTCGCACCGCAGGATGCGATATTTTTTACTTTTACTTCTACTATACTTTTAGAATACCGATTATGATACGATTGTGATAGTTGAATTTCCTGACTTTTCATGGGAGGCGTGGTGATGGAATAATAGTTCACGCGGCGAACTTGGGCTTGTTAGTATTTTCGGATAACTCGAACTCGATCGTTCGCGATAACCTCAACCATTGCCTCGAGGTCTGCGCAGTAAAGCTTCTGAGACATCTTACCTCGCCTTAAGGTCCCGCAGTAAAGCTTCTAGGGCGTAGCTCCTGCGCTGTACAACGACGAACATTGGTAATGATCATGGCTGGACTAGTACTCTAGACTCATCCACGAAGGATTCAAGTTGCTCTACACACTGCTGGCACTGTAACTGCTTGACAATCATACCGCCGAGGATTTTTCTGACACCTCGGACATAGCCTGCTTTCTCAACTGGTTCCCACCATTTGCATTCTTCCTACCAAATGCGTACCTCTGGCTGATAGACGCCCAGCCACGCTTGTTGTTTAGGTCTTCAACCGCCATAAACGCTCAGAACCCTTACCACGCCCCGAACCTGCTCACGCTTCTTTCGGATACAGCTTTACTATAAGAAGCTGTGGATACAGTATTGAAGGGATACAAACCGCGCTCAACGATAGCCTAGCATCTACAGCCTGATACTAGACTGCCAGTGAGCGCAATGACTGTTGGAGTCCAAGTCAAATCTACCTCTTCCTGGGCCTCGAGCCTAAACATGCAGTTCGATAAACCCGACCACTGGGCCCTGGATGGTCCAACTCGAAGTATAACGTCGTATTTGTCTCTTTCTTTCGATGACTCTGGCCTTTGGGGTGGCGTTACTGCTGGACCAATCTCAACAGGACAGCACGGCCTTGGTTGGACATTCATCGTACAAGCCGTCGCTCCGCCGTACCAGTACAGAAATACCCCGTCCATGTGCATCAGGATCTCTATAGCCACGCACACTGTCACTACCAGCGATATAGGCAGACTCCAGATTGATATCACCCCTCAGCCCGGGTCAAGACTCGGGGACAATCTCACACTCGTGGGAAAACACGAAACTGGCATTCGTTTGCCAGCAGAAGAAACATTCCCGTTAGCAACATATGTATACTGCGCTTCTGCCAGTGAGCCTCCGAGTCCCGCAGGTGGGACCACTTTCAATGCCGCCAAGTATGTATTCAAGATATGCGTCGAGATTCCGCCCTCATTCACCCTGGACCCGAACGACGGGTATCAACGAAACCTGCGTTCCGTACTGACGAACTCCCTTAACGGCGGCGGGGAGCTGGGTGATACCAAGTTTTGTTTGTTCACCCATCGGGGTGGATATGACTCGGATGTCACGGGTCTCGACGCCGTTTACGCTAATAGCATGTTACTGCGCGGGCACAGTGCGCGTCTTGATGATCGTGAGTCACCTTTGTGTACTAGTATATTGAGGTTTCCCATCTCACCTCACCGTCCGATCTGCGTTGCGTAGTCTTAAAAGAGGAAAAAGTCACTCCTGAAGATCTGCTCAAACAACCGCACTATGTTCAGTACGACTATGATTCGGACAGCGATTTGGAGGACGCCGACACTAATGACCATCACGACTTGGAGGACGCCAACGATCTACTAGTATGGGACCTTGGTTCGGACGTAACGTCTTCGGAGGAAGGCAACGAAACACAGTCCAAGTCTCCGAGCCCGATACTCAAGGACGGTCAGAGCGCCATCCTCATCCAAGGCTTTTCCTTCCAAACGTTCGCCCCTTTGCCTTTTAGTATCACATCACATAGTGTGGACTGACAAGTCATTGATAGATGGAAGACGTTTGTACATTACCTTCATACTGGCAGCGGCGAGATACACTTCAAAGCTCTGCGTTCGGCCCAACTGAGGGCCCCGGCGCCTTCTCAAGCTAGAGAAGACGACTCCCACCCGCCGTCGTGTTCGCCAAAGTCGATGTATCGCTTGGCCACGGAGGTAACTTCTACCTAAGTCGTTCCCTATATCTCCATTACTCAACTGGAACATTTTAGTTTGAATGTGAAAAACTCAAGACCTCATCGCTGACCGCCATTATCCAGAACTTATCAAAGGACAACATCCTTGATGAATTATTCTCATACTTCACGTCACAGTGCGTCGTTTTGTTTCCTAGTCTCTTTGCCAAACTCCCTGCCTTAATTAAAGTGTTTTTGATTTGCGTCCTTCCACAGGTACACCGAGGTCCGGAATGCAGAAATGGAAGCCCTCATTCCTTTCTTGAAGGAGCCTACATTTGTTGAAGCGTTGCTCGGAAAGATGCATAAGACCGTGATCAATAATGATGGAAGAAAGCCACACTGTGCTACCGTCATCACTGCTCTCACAGCTCGCATAATTGAGCTTGCAAATAAAGAGCCTGAAGTGCGTCCTTGCGAGGATTGTGCGTCGAGAGCGGCGGAAGAGGAGAAGCTTCGTATCGAGGCCGAGGAAAAGAAAAGACAGGAAGCTGGTGAGTATGGTGTGCTTTATCATGTTCCTGTTCAGGTATGAAATAATTTTACCTGTAGAAGAAGAGGAAAAGAAGAAAGCCCGAAAAGTTAAATGGTGAATCGCATGGAACCTCTGTGTATACTAGGCTATAGTAAATACTTTTTTGTTTAACACCATGCTTTGTGAAAGCTGGGCTCACGGTACCCACTGTACCGCATCGGTGAGATTTTTGACTCATAACAAATCACCAGCTTGATCTCGCAGGCCGTTGGTGAGGTCATGGTTTTTAAAAAAATATTGACTTAGATCACACTCAAGTTATACGGTGTCTTGCCTTTTACTAGTGCCATCATGTTATATCCACATGATTCAACACACTTCCAGGCAATGTCAACCTTATATATTGTCGTACTTTAAGAAAAACATCACGAATACGTTATCATTCAAAATCCGAGTAAATTAAGCTTCCATCTTTGGTGCGCAGATGATTTCGAACCTTGACACCGCAGTTTAATTGATATCTGACCTTGATCATGGAGACAGACATTAAGACAATGCGCTTCTAGGACGTCAACATTTGCATGCTCAACTTGTTCCCCGCAGCAAGACTTTTACGCCGTCTTCTCCTGCTTCGATGTTTCCTAGGCCCATCATCTCAAGCAATGCAATTAATTGGCCTATGAAGGTTCACTCGTCACACGCTGAGCACCGCCTGGCTGGCCTGTTCTGGCATGCTGCGGAGAATCGTGATTGCTGTGACAGTATTCACTCGATGCTTCGAGAGGGCTTCCAGGCATAATAAACTCCCGGCTACACTAGCTTAGGCTCTAAACATCTAAGGACCGTTACCACGCACGATTCTTGCTCTTCTTTTGGATTTTCACTCCGAGAAGGCTGCAATCACGATGTCTGCTCCCGCGTCAAGTTGGCCATGATATTGAAGGGATGCGAACAGACACTCAACGATAGCATATTAAAAGGCGAGTGAGCCCGATGAACTTAAACTCGAATCCTCTTTCTCTCCCTCGAGCCTTAGCATGGAGTTCGTTAAACCAGACCTTTGGAGCCTTGGTGCCAATGCTCCTAGCGTAACTTCCTTTATAGCCCTCCCTAGTATGAGCGAAGACCTTTGGTCTCGTCTTGAAATGGGGCCAGTCTCAACAAGCCGGTGCGGCCTTGGTTGGTCCTTTGTGGTAGGACTTGAAGCAATAGCTTCCCCGTCCTGGGGAAAAAATATCCCTTCCACGTGTATCAAGATCTTCATGGCCACCCATGCAATTGCAACTAGTGAACTTTGCAAACTCTCTATTACCGTCATCGCTTCCAGTGACAGCCCTCTCGACCTAGAGTCTATCCATGATACTGAAGTTTGCTTACCGGCAGCAGGGATCTTTCCACTCGCCTCGTATCGCACATCCGTGCCCTACAAGGCTGGTACCAAGTTCGCCGTAGCTCAATCTGTGCTCACAATACGCGTCGAACTTCCATCGACATTTACGTTGGCATCTGACTTAATGGAGGGATCCCAACGAAGACTTCGTAGGGTGCTGAGGGACTCCCTGGGCGGCAGCGAGGTTGGTGATACAACGTTTTGCTTGTTCACTCGCTCGAGTGGCTTGGAGGTTATGGGCCTCGATGTTGTTTTCGCCAATAGTACCATGCTGCGCGGGCACAGTGCGTCCCTCGACAGTCGTGAGTATTTATTTTCGTCATCGAAATTTCTGACCTCACTATGTGGGTCGTTGCTTAGTCTTGGATACAAAAAAAGTGGCTGCCGAAGATCTACTCAAAGCGCCACGCGTTCCTTATGGTTATCATTCGGATAGTGACTTGGAGGAGGATGACTTGGAGGATGATATCAATGCAGTGCAATTTACCGACGCTGACCTGGAGTTCAAGTCAGTTGGGACTTCTTCAGACAGACAGAGCGAAAGGCAGCCCAAACTTCCGAGTCTGAGCCCAAACTTCAGGCTCAAGGACGCTCAGAGCGCCATCATCATACCAGACATTGCCTTTCAAACGTTTGCCTTGTTTTCTTTTATCCTGTTGCTTAATGTGAACTGACCAGATGCTGATAGATGGAGGGCTTTCATATATTACCTTTACACTGGCGGAGAAATACATTTCAAAGCTCTTCATTCGGCGAGCCCAGCGCTCCATAAAGTTAAAAGTGACATAGCGCCGACATCGTGCTCCCCGAAATCGATGTACCGCCTGGCCACGAAGGTACCCTATGACTATTACGTGTATTCGTTTGCTCAAACTGGAACATTTTAGCTTGATTTTGAAAAGCTCAAGAATGTATCGCTCACCTCTATTATCCGAGGTTTATCAAAGGACAATATCATCGCGGAACTGTTCTCGCACTTCACGTCACTGTTTGTCGTAACATCTCCTGCCCCAAAGTGTTTAATTTTAGCTCTTTCATAGGTACCCCGAAGTACAGGAAGCAGAAGCAGAAGCACTTATTCCCTTTTTGGATGACTCTGTGTTTGTCCATGATCTGCTCCACAGGATGGAGGTCGCTGCTGGAAGTCTGCCACACTGCGGCAGTATCATCGCTGCTATAACAGGTCGCATGATCAAGCTCGCAATCGAGGAACGTTCTTTCAAGACTTGTGCCTTGGAATTCAACAATGGTACCGCGAAGGATGATAAGCATTTTGCAAAAGAGGATGAGATTGCATTTGGATACGACAAAGCTATTGATGAGGAGGATAAGAGACAAACTTTAGGTGAGTATGTTACACTTGATTGTGTCCTGTGTTTAGGTGAGAAATTATTTCCCCATAGAGGAAGATTATGAAATCAAGAACGGCTGCCAGCAAGTACGTACGAAGGGCAAGGGCAAGAGCAAGGGTAGATATGCCCCTGTCTAAGTTATAAGTGTACAGTATTGGGGTGAGTTTCTTGAGGACTGAGGGATAGACTGGAGATGGTCTGAATAGATAGACTAGGGTATGCATCGGAAAGTGTCAAAGTGTAAACGAAACTAGGGAGGAGATGTATAAAATGTTGGTGACACGGGCAATTACTACTATGTAGTGGACAAAGTCGCATCTTCGTCTGTAACCTTGTTAAAGCCAACCTCACAGTAGTTCTTCATGTTCTGCGAAGAGATAATATACTCACAACAGTGAGCCATCGACCTGATGAACTCGCGCGCAGGGTTTACTGTCATTTTGGAAATGACCAGAATTTGAAGTGAGAGATATTTACACAGTGCATGTTTACAACCTGCGCGGATCGATCGTGATTAGTTAACCTCGTTCATCTTGCCCCAACTATGTCACATCCACATGATTCAATACCTCCAGGATTAAATGGCGATCTCACGCATGTCGTAAGCGGGGGCACAACTTCCGAATGGCAGCCATTCACGATTACGAAAAACTTCACGAATGCATTCATAATCAAGGATGGAAAGGTAAGCGCGTTATCTTCGGCGTATCGATTGGCTATCGGCCTTGACTTTCTGCCAGATATTACTAGGCTTTAAGAAACGCGGTTTTGGACAAGATTTGTGCGAGATTCTTAGTTTTTACTGCTTGCGAGGTCCTAACTATGTACTATCAACGATTAGGTATAATGGATTCGGTGTGTTTCATGTATCCGTATACCTTGCATCTTCTTGGTACTGAGGCCTTCCTAGGTGGAAAAGTCGAACCAGAGGAGACGTTTCAGCAGGCGGCAGTGCGAGAGCTCCAGGTAAGGTGTCAGTATCATTTTGCGTTCGGATCTGACGCATCTACTTGTGATCAGGAAGAAGCTGGGATAACTGCACCTCTGGAATACGCTGGCACTCTGTTCTTCACGACTGATGGGGCAAACGATTTTGCTTTCATCATCGAGGTTTATCGAGCAGACGAATATACTGGAACCGTGACAGAGTACGTTTACGTGGGATACTTTCAGTTGTATTGCTAAGTTCAAAAACCAAAACTTTCCAGAACGGATGAAATGCGTCCTGAATGGTTTTCTCTTCCGTCGACAGATTCGCAGGCGTCGGATACCGCTGATAACCTATCACCCATACCCTATCACAAAATGTGGGCAGACGATATCCATTGGTTCCCGCTTATGCTATCCAATACAAAATTTGCTGGGAGAGCAGATTTCAAACGAGAGGGAGACGGTTTTGTCATGGAAAAATGGTGGTTCGGTACTTTGCGCACCTGACATATCTCGCCCTAATTTGCTCTGCTTGAATGGCACACATTTACATTTCTATACCACGCATCCTTCAAAGTAACCTCTGCACAGGTTAAAACACGTCCACGAAACCCAAAGATGGACTAGGTCTATACTAGACCCTCCAGGATCGCCAACGCTCTCGTCGCCGATCCCCAGGAAGAAATGTATCCATGTCCTCCATGCCTGATACGTCAATCAGTTCCCGATGCCACCGCATGAAGTCGTTGAGTCTACTCACCCGTAATTATAAACTACAGCCACAGATCCTCTCCGTTCACCATCGATTCTAATACCTCCTTTACGCCCAGGCCGGAACCCGCACCCTTCCTCAATCACAATAGGAAGGATATCTTCCACAGTTGGCTTTCGGACAGCCCGAACTTCTGGTGGCGCGATCTCTGGGCACAAGGTGATTACACGTTCCAGGATATCGCGTGTAATCTCTGGCCTTGGACGAGGATACCTATAAAGCGAGATGGGTTTTGGTTCTGTAAAATCTCTTCAAAGCGAGCTCACCAATCATTTGGTAGCACACTGCCACCCAAGATAACCTTCATGGCCACGATAACCGTCAGCTCAGCTCCGCAAACATCTGGTCAAGCAAAAACTCACGTTTCCAGATTTTCTTGGCATAACATATGTCCATGTTCCATTCAATGAACTCATCGTCCTCCCAAACCTGACCCAAGGCGCCCTTACAAGGACAGTCTGCCCTCGAATAGGATAAACATCGTGATCTTCCACGCCCCCCAAGGAACGCGCGGCAAGCCCTACACACACTACAATCGCATCTGGCGGCGCTGGACTACCAATTCCTGTGACAGCGTATTCACCACCTTCAACAAGTTGGTCGATATGCTGAACGGTCCCCCGAATTACCGACCCTCCGTTATTTAAAAAGAGAGACATCATGTAGTTCAAATATACCGGTGTGTCCCATGTGAAGGTGGTGAACGTGACACCATGGACAACGCCTTCAGGCCACATCTCCTTGGGCTGCTCCTTGAACTTCGGATGTGGTCATCTTTAGTACACAGCTTCACTCATTATGTTTGTGGAAACTTACGTCGGGCATCAACGCGAGAACATCAGGCTGCGGCCTTTCCTCTTGATGATATTCCTCCTGTTTCATTCGTAGGAAACAATGTTCAGCTGGGCTTCCAGGAGCGGACATTTCCCACATCTTGTCAAACGTCTCGAGATCTATGTCTAGGTTCCCGATGCGTCAACTACGTTTCTTCAGTGGAAACACACTACTCACTTCGTTGTCTTTCATCAGTGCTACTCGCAAGACTGACGTGGTGACCACCCTGTACTCGAACGTTGAATAGTAGCACATTAATGATTCAATCAGTACATACCGCCCAATGGCTGGTATACCTAGTGGATTTGGGGTCGCTGGGGAGCAACTCCGCTACAATAGTAACATCAAATCCGCCCTTTTCTTGAATCACAATAGCAGTCGTGAGACCAATCACACCTGCAGTTATTATTTTGATCAGCTTGTTCGCACGTCCCGTAAACAAGAACCTTAATACCTGCACCCAGGACGATAACTTTTTTCGAGTGACTGTGGGCCATAAGCTAGAAGTCTGCGAGTCGGAGACTAGTGTAATTCCTTGAGAGTGATCGTGGTGTTCACTGGCGAGATTCAAGACAAAATTTCACTTGTGCTGATCTTATTTATCCAAAGAGCTTTATCCTAGGTCGTCGTCTAGTCAGCTGCCCATTGTCCGTTATGACAGGACGGAACCATGGCGTCCCGATTCCCTGATACGCGCCGATTCCTTACTAGTCAGACCACTGTGGGTGCCTTCCCTTGTGCTCTGGCCGGCCCACATTTGCTGCCTTGTCGTTACTACGTTACTGTATGTTATGTTCTGTGTCCAGTAACCTCTAATAACTTGTGTCTTTTCAATTTATCTAAGTAAAATATGGTATGAAAATAAAATGGGTTGACAGATCTGAGAATAATTGTAAGACCTTGCGACGGGACTACAAGGTTTTATCAAATTGCCAATTGGTATAACTCGTGCATCATAAGGTTTTTCAATATCAGCTGGATTGTATGACCTTATACCTCTGCGTTGACCCTTGTAAGGGATTTTCCGGATTCACCCAATTTACTGATGTATGACGTGTTGGTGCGATCACATCTCGGCAAGAAAATGTGGACAAGTACATACGCATGTTAGCATGCATATCTATGTCGTTATGCAAGAGGGTAAAAAAAAAAAAAAAAAAAAAAAAAAAAAAAACATGGAATTTAGACGAGTCCGCTACTGCACGTACAAATCGCCAAAGATGAAAATATAGATACTCCAATGCAAGGCCCATTAATATGTGCCATTGAGTGCTTCTTCGAGGAGGTTGTAGGCGACGTCTGCCGAGCCCCATGAAGACTGGAACCCATAGCCCCCGTGCCTAAAACCAGATCAGCAAAACGGACAAGTTCGCAAAATGCAGAACGAACCCATAGTTGAAAACTACTAGCACAGATATCTCCGATTCGCCCACCTCTCGCCACTCCACGTCCAGACGAATCCCACCCTTTCTCCCCGGGCGGAAGCCGCAGCCATCCTCAATCACCAGGGGAAGGACATCTTCGAGAGTCGGGTCACGCTGTGCACGCACTTCCGGAGGCGCAAGTTCAGGGCACATCTTGAATGTTCGTTCAAGAATATCGCGTGTTGTCTCTGGCCGGGGACGTGGGTACCAGTCTTCGATTCCATGCGAGCCACCGAGAATCACCTAGACATGTCAAGGAACTGGTAAACTCCGCTGCAGTGTGAGAAAACAGCAATTGACTTACGTCTCCGCTTCTCCGTGGTATTACATAGGTCCAGTTGTGAACGTCGCCAATGGTCCTACCAAAGTCGATCCATGGCGCGCGGACCAGAACAGTCTGGCCACGGATAGGGTACATATTCTTATCCTCGATGCCACCGAGGAAACGAGTTCCAAGGCCCGTGCATACCAGCACCGCCGCAGGAGAAGTCGGGGTAGTGGCACCCGTGAAGGTACCTGCACCGCCTTCGAGTACCTGATCGATATGCTGCACCGAAGCACGGACAATAACCCCTCCAGCAGCAGTGAAGCGGTTGGCTAAGTATGGTAGGTATCGTGGGGTGTCAATTGTGAGAGTTTCAAAAGTCGATCCTAGAGCTACACCGGAAGGAAGTTCTTTCGGGTCAATAGTTTGATACTTGTGATTGTAGGTGGGCATGGTTAGTCGAAGTTATCAACGATGCTTTGGAATGGACATACCCCAGGCATACGGTCCAACGGTGGAAGCAGCTTGGGATCAGTGTAGTACTCTGTCTGCACGAGACGTTTGAAGTACTGTTCCGTCTCAGTCCCAGGAGCGGAGAGCTCCCACATAACTTTGAAGGTCGCAAGATCCATCTCTAACTTTTAAGTCAGTCTTTATCCCCTTCGACTCGGGTCATAATTACATACTCTGCTGTCTTGCATCTTCTGTCATGTTGAGGACATGATGAGCACCCTGGATATTCGTGAGCACACGATCAAGAGAATGTGTGGATAGATGCGGCTCACGGCCCATTGACTCGTGTACTTTGTCGTCTTCTCATCTGTGGGCAACACCTCAGCCAGAAGGGACACATTATACTTCCCACTCTCTTGGATCTTGACTGCAGTTGTTAAACCCACCACACCTACATAAAAGCGCCCCCTATTAGTCAAAGTAACCACCAGAGGTCTCTGTATAAGAGCTTACCTGCGCCGAGCACCACAATGTCCTTTTTCTGCTCAATTATCATTCTTGCTAGTGGCGAAGAAGTTCTTTGAATAGTTATATGGTTCTTTATCTGGTTCCTAGGCACATGAAGTACCGATAAACGTAGGCAAACATGGAGTAAACGGATCTACTTATAGTAGATGCGTGTAGTGGTGTATGATAGAAAGGCGGATTTAACGGGCCGGTGTTTGAAGCTGTTGAAATTCCCATTGACGTCTACGACTGGACCCTGGTTTACAACCACAACTACGGCCGCTACCTTGTGGATCCCTCAGGCCTTCACGCGCTCTACTAAAGGACTGATTACTAGGCCCATGGATTTATCTACGTCTCCCAGTTAAACAGGCAGCCCGTTAGCATATCTGCTTTTCCAATGCATCCAATATCTATTGCGTAGGTCTTTCAGGTTGAGCGTGTTCTAGGTCACGAAATAACATATCTTAGGATGATATCGGACTTCTTCCATCCTGACGTTGGTGGAGTAGAGAACCATATATACATGTTGGGCGCGACACTTATGCAGAGAGGTCACAAAGTACGTGTTAACGAGCTTGTTCTCAACATGACAAGTAATATCGAATAGGTCATTATCATCACCCACAGTCATGCTCCAGACCGCGTTGGTATACGTTGGCTTATGCCGTCGCTCAAAGTCTATTATATCCCGTTTCTACCTATCGCTTCGTCGGCCACCCTTCCGAACTTCTTCACCTCCCTCCCATACCTGCGAACAATTCTTCTGCGGGAACACATACATCTTGTTCACGCTCACGCAAGTCTCTCGTCCATTGGTCATGAAGGAATATTGCATTCTCACTTGATGGGAATCCGCACCGTGTTCACAGACCATAGTCTCTTCGGCTTCGAGGATGCTGCAAGTATCCTGACAAATAAACTTCTTGTTGGAACGCTCAAAAATGTCGATGCTGTCATTTGCGTCTCTCATACAGGGTACGCAGTTCATTTGCAGGACGTCCTATTTGTTCTTATCTTGTTGATTCAAGACGCGAAAACACTGTCCTACGTGGTGAATTATTTGAGAAAGACCCCCAAGATCCTACCAAGCACGTCGTCCGTCCAAATGTCTACGTCATCCCTAGCGCACTCGTCGCAGATGAATTCAAACCAGGGCCCCCGAGACCGACTGACATAAGTAAGTTATCTCGCAGACCTACACTTTTCTGGAAGAAGCTCAACTAAGGGGGAAAACAGTCACAATTGTCGTCATATCACGCCTTACGTATCGAAAGGGTATTGACCTACTTGTAGCAACAGTCCCAAGGATATGCGCTGCATTTCCCAACGTCCGTTTTATAATCGGTCAGTCATTCTGCCTAGACCCAGAATGTGTCGCTGATTCGTTACAAGGCGGTGACGGACCTAAACTCATCGACCTATTACAGATGCGCGAGAAACACTTACTTCAAGATCGTGTTGAACTCCTTGGCCCCGTTCGACATAGTGATGTCCAATCGGCAAGTCCTACCCGCTGATGTTATGATTACCGCTCTTATACAAGGGGATAGGTCCTACATCAGGGTTCCATCTTTATGAATACCTCTCTTACTGAGTCTTTCGGCATTGCCATCCTTGAGGCGGCGTGCACCGGACTCTACGTTGTGTCCACCCGCGTTGGAGGTGTACCCGAAGTTCTTCCAAAGGACATGATCAGCTTCGCAGAGCCTGAAGAAGACGGTATGTGTATGCAACGCCTAAGCACCATATACTAATTCATCTTTTTCTGGGTTCCAGATGTCTTCCGTGCGATGTCAGAAGCCATCGGCATCGTGGCTGCGGGGAAACACAATCCCCAACGGGCACATGAGCGCATCAGGACGTTTTATAACTGGGAAGACATCGCAGTACGATCAGAAAAGGTCTATGATGCCGTCATGAAGTCTCCTCAAATAGAGCTCTTGGAGCGAATGCAGCGGTACGGTCAAGGCGTCATTCTAAGGAATCTGTTGCTGACCCCAAGGCTTGTAGCACAATGCAGCTTGGACCCTTCGCAGGCCCGATATATACCATGATTTTGATCGTCGCATGTCTCTTCTTTTTGTTCCTCGAGAGGTGGATGCCGCGCGAAGACCTCGATTACGTGAATGTCAATTGGGATCCCAAAAAGTTTGCAAAGGTACCTACACTAGCTTGGCAATTTCGAACGCCTCAAAGTACTGACATGACTTATCACTCAGCTGGCAGAAAGGGAACGGAAAAGGATCGCAAATTCAAACTGATCACGTCGCTCACAGTATCCATCTAACAGAACATCATCCAGAATGGAACTGCATCATCGGAGACATTGTCGCGCCGATGGGCGATAATTAACTCGACACTCGATTATTTTCATCTCTGTAGCTCCATTTGCAGATGCCAGGAGCTCTGGTACTACACTTACTATGAAGAGATGTAAACTGTTCCAATAAGGAGACGCTATTTTTCAAGTTGGTAACTAAAAATACACGCGATGTTATTTTAGAAGGACGGATATAAATACACCAGTGGGGATTGGCAGTTTCGTAGAAACGGCATATAAGTATAGTTGATTCGCACATATGATAAAATATCTTAGATATAGATGTCCATTTCAGCATTCGTAAAAGTCGTCGTCCTCTTCATTGGGATTGTAGCCGAATTCAGCAAGCCGTGTCGTGAAGGGTGTTGTCATCTTTTTGCAGTCGACTGCTGCGTATTGGTTATCATGACCGGTCTGTAAAGAACCGCCTGACCCGCTAGAGACAGAGAGAACGTGTTCAAAGAGTATTGGATTGATTCTACACGTAGGAAGAGTTTAGTTTCTTGCAGTTTCCAACGTGAGAAAACCCACTCACGCTTTTGGATTGACGACGCTACCATAATGAGGTCCAGAAACCTCAAATAGCTGCACATCAAGGCCAGCATCTCGTAGTTTATCCTCCAACTCTTCTACATTCTGCACAGAATATGCTATATCGTCATCACAGTGTATTAAGCGAATGGAACATCGGATCTGAAAAAAGAAGGTTTGGAAAGGCACCATGAATCCCAGGACGGCGGTGGACGGATAATCACAAATACGCACCTTGGCAAGCTCTTCACGAGGCTGCGGCTTTCGCTTGAGAAACCATCCGACAGTTGCGTGATACGAGTCTTTGACACCCTGTGGAGACCCCGCACGGTTTTGGGTCGCTGTCGTAAGAGAGTTCTTGGACAGTCTGAAGGCGCGTGAACACGTCAGTTTTGATCAACCACGCATATGTAACATGTCATGGCAAAACCACGGCGTAAGCGGGACCTACGCATCAGTAAGACTACTTCGTTCGTTGTTGAAGCAGAGTTGTTGTATTCCCATCGTGATGTCTTCGAGGGTAGCGTTGTCCCCGCGCAGGGGCTCGCGCCCGTCATGATTGAAGGCTTTTACCCAGAGATTAAAGACCTCAATGCGACCGGCCGCGATCTCGTCGAGCTGAGAAAGCAAGAAAGAAGAATGTGAGATCTCCAACGAACAGTCGTGCGACCTGTTTGTTTGTACATACCTCGGTAGGCGGAAGAGGTGAACATAGCGTGAGAGAGCGCACGAGCTCTGGATGCGCAACGGCTACTTCGACACCCACACAGCAGCCGATTGCGAGGCCAAATATATGCACGGGTGGAAGCTTGAGCGCTTTCTAGAAACAAAAGAACGAAAGTTTAAGCCTGCGCACCACACCACGCCCGAAGCAAGTCCGTTACTCACGAGGAATCGGTAGATGTCATCTGCCGAGTCGCACGGAGAGTACTCTTCCTGCGTTATATGAGCTTTCGTGAAGCCGTACCCTCGCATGTCGACGCCGATTAGATTGAACTGCCCTCTAAGGACTGGGTCGCAAAACTGAGCTAAAAAGTCCAGTCATTATTACGTCAATAGTGTGTTCTTCTGAGGATAAAGGAGCCATACATTCAAATGCTTCATGGCCAGAGTAGCCAGAATGGAGGAACAGAATACACGGTAGGTGCGGTACAATGCCGGTGCTGGAAGGTTCGGATGGTGTTGCGATTGAATAATGCAGCTCGATAGGGCCCGTCGGTGTGTCGAGATGTAGGTGGGGCATGAGGTTAGCGTCTCGTGGTGGTATACGAGAGAAGTCTATATGTAAAGGCGCCCAAAGAGAAGCAAACGATGAGTCTGGGGAGAAGTTGGCAGGTTTTCACGGCCCGTGACAGGTCCGAGTTAAATACGGATGGAGCCTTAGTTGTAGACGCTGGGATGGTTTGTGGGGTGTTTGTGGAGGCTATACAGGTGAAAACACTCGGAGCCGCCAATGCCAGATGTCCATACTTACACATGCATGATATGATTGATAGCAGCCCATCCATCCTACGTGGGTAATGCCTATGTGTTCGAGACTCGCGTTCTGATGAGGCTGCGCCAGAATAAGGATGTACAAAGCAAACTGACGATGGATCGATACGAGATTGTCGGCAATGAAAGAAGTTGGCGTGGATATGGAATCAATAGATGGATTCCTCAGTTGAGAAAAAGGATGGTGTTCTTAGGGCTGTCAAATGGATTCTCAGGGAACTGCCTCAGGGTCGTAAAGGGTTATTGAATGGATGCGGCTCAAAAGTTCCAACGTAGTAGTACATTATATAAATCTTTTTCATTGCTCTCAGAATGCATTGATAGTGTAACGGTTATCATCGAGTCTTCCCACACCAGGACTGGCTTGGATCCGGGTTCGACTCCCGGTCAATGCATATGGCTGGTGGATTCAATTTCTCTTTCCAAGAGAAACATGGCCCTCTTTTTTTACGGTTGCGTGATACAGTAAATCTCTTAAAACTGATGAGATAAGAAAACATAAATAGTTATCATTATAAGGATATAAAGTACAGAATCAAGAATTTACAAGTGATAAGTATAGCATTAATATTAATATTCAAGTGAGTTACATAGCAGCAGTGATAGCGTTGAGCAGGATGTTGTTGTAATCGCCAGTAGCGGAGTACATAGCAAAGCCCTTCAGGCCATTGCTGGTGACAAACTTGCCCTTGTCGCCTAAGTTCAAAGAGGTAAGTGTGAATCCAAAGACGGTCGGGAAGGGAGGACGTACTGAAGCTCTGAGCGTTATCGTAGGAAACCAAGGCTTGGGAGCTCTTATCGTAAACAAACGGAGTCTTGCTGCAGGAATCGAACAGGTAGGAAACGCCACTTGCAGGTGCGCCAGAGGTGGTGAGGAGTCCAGCAGAGACCATCTGTGCGAAGGTGTAGTCACCATCGTTAGGGCCCGCACCAGAGAATTGTGAGTAGAGCGAGATGGTGTTGCCGGAGAGGGCTTGCGAGGATGAGGCGGAGAAAGTGTGACCGTAGGACGGGACACCCAGGACAATCTAGGGTCGTGATTATCAGCAATGACGTACTGGAGGGTAGTGAATTACACATACCTGGTTGGCTGGCATCTTAGCAGCGGTCCATGCCTTAACTGCGCTGGTGGCGGAGTTGCCGCTTGCCTGCGGGCTGCACGAGAGATCTAGAGGCGCGTTGGGGCCGGTGGTGGCGGAGAAGGAACCGTAGATGTCGTAGTTCATAAGAGCTGTCCCACATCATATAAGAAACAGGTTATAGTAGGTGTATAGATACTTACCAATGTATGAAATATCCTTAGCCAGTGAGGATACGTCACTCAGGGGATTACCATCAGAGCCCAGCAATGGTGATGTCCCGACCGCCATTGTGATCAATTTATTCGAGCCCAATTCCTTTCGGAGATCAGAAATGAAGGCGAAATAGTTGGAGGAGTCCGAGGTCGAGAACTGGTTACCAGCGCCTGTCTGGCCAGGGAATTCCCAACTATACGATGGCGACTGTAAGCAAGGATCTGTTATTAAAAACAAGGAAGAACATACTCTAAGTCAAGACCATCCAAGTCGTATTTGGTGACTAGGTCCTTGCAAACCTGGACGAACTTGGCACGGTTGGCTGGTTTAACCAGGTTAGAGAAGTACTCTGAGCCTGACCATCCACCGATTGAGATAAGTGCGTTTACGCCCTAAGCATCGGGTTTACATTAGTATAATTATTCATTAAAAAAAAAAGAAGAAATAACATACATTCTTCTTCGCAAGGCTGACAAATTGAGGGATGGTGCTCGGGCTCGAAGAATCCAGGGATATCATGTTTCCGTCATTGGTGGTCTCCCTGTAATAAAGGTAGGAAGATAATAAGTATGCTGCTCAATAATCAAGAGACTAAGATACATACGCAAAGGAGTAGGTCATGACGTTATACTTTGACCAAGGTATCTTGCTAGGGGGGAAGGAAGATGATTCCCAGCCGGGATACCAGGCTGCGGCAACCTGGGACGAATTTGAGGCACGGGAGACAAGTTGCTCAGAGGACAACAGTCCACTGGTAGATGCAGGTGCCGCGCACACGAAGGAAATGCAAGAAAGGATAGCAACGAAGGTGGTGGAAAGCTTCATAATGAAGGTGTGTTGCGATCGCAGACCGAAAAGACAGTCAAGTCAAAGAGCGAGTCTTGGAGAGATAAAGAGAGAATGTGGTAAGTCGTCTGAAGTAAAGACGAGAAGAAGATAACCAGCTTGAGAGAAAGGTTCTCATCTTAAATAGGCGTGCGGAGCGGATAGAGGTTGGGAAAATGAGAAGTTGGCGGGATGATCGACGATTCATAATTGGGAATCCCGACGTTTTGTTATTTACCTATAAATACATCCCGCCTTCCCCGCCGCTGCGTGGCTGCGCCTCGATCATGATCGGACAGGATACTGTAGTAAATATTAGAGAAAAGTGACGTAAATCCTTGGAACAACGACAGCGCCACGCCTAAAATCCAAGTGGAGCACTGCCAAACTATTTGAGAGATCATCAGCCTTCCACTGTTCGCGTCATTGTAAGCACCGAAAGTTTGCAAAGTGCCGAAGAAAACGTCTACATAATACATAGTATAATTCAATGTCATTTAACTGGAATAAATTAAAGTTGAACTTGGGGTGTTGACGTGATTGATCAATTTTGTGGTGACGGAAGCGCAATGCACTGGCAATGTTGCGGTTTTTGTATTCAGTGTCCTTCTAATGATCCCTAAGTCTCAACGTCAACCCGAATAGCCCTTGTTGCATTTTTCACCTTGTGAAATTTTGGAAATAATCCGTTAACAACAACCCAAGCAATACAAAACCTAAAAAGAAAGCAGACACTGCAGAGATCACATATACGCTAGTATCGTTATATCTAAGATGTCAGTAATATACTAGTACAAGAAAGTTCAAGGTGAAAGTTCAAAGAAACACGCCTTTTTAACCCTATGAAAAAAGGGCTCAGCTCTGCACTGAATCCTCCTTCATTTACCGGTCTAGATTGCAAACTTAACTTTTTTTTTAAAAGATAAATAGTCTATAAGAAATCCTTAAAAGACATAGAGAATATATTGCTCAGATACGCCGAAACTAGCCTAACCATCTTGCCAATGGATGATGGAGGCTAATAAAATGCAAAGCATCTAGCACTGATTGCATTGACCGGGAGTCGAACCCGGATCCAAGCCAGTCCTGGTGTGGGAAGACTCGATGATAACCGTTACACTATCAATGCGCTTCCCTGTGCTTACAGTGAGTGCATGAGTAGATTCTTTTATGCCAGGAAAGAACCCACGCCTTGTCAGTGGTGATATCGAAGTAACGTGCAATGGAGGACTAGTACTGTAGGTGTAGTAGAGCAATCATTACAATTGTTTACAACGCTCTGATCGATCGATCGTTTGCTGTAAATTCGATCAATATCAAGCTTGCAAGTTGTGCGGGGGTATATAAGAGGTTCGATGCAAGCACTAGTAAAACAGATAACATCTAAGCAACTGGTTATATCTATCTCGTATGCATGTTAACCGAAAAGTCCGAGTCATCAATGGGGTAAATATCGTCCAGCGAACTAGTCTATCAGCAGTTCTCCACACAGGTACCAGTAACCAGTAACCAACTAATAACCAGCATCCATCCCCC
The DNA here is from genome assembly GCA_018220975.1 of Tephrocybe sp. 9980TJB. Lineage (NCBI taxonomy): Eukaryota > Fungi > Basidiomycota > Agaricomycetes > Agaricales > Lyophyllaceae > Tephrocybe > Tephrocybe sp. 9980TJB. The sequence goes on from JABAJU010000061.1 coordinate 97,476, forward strand.
AACCAACCAATCAATCACTTTTCTCGCTCTCCTCCTTCTCCAACTCCCTCTTCGTCCTCGTCCCGGACGCAGTACTACTCTTCGCAAGCCTCTTCGCCCTCGCATGCATCCCAACTTCCTTGTCCCTAATAAAATTCACAATAACCATCGGCCACGACGGGTGCGCAGGGAGAACATCATAAAACTCCGGCGCGAGCGCACGGAGCGCAGGCAAGCGCGTCCACGGTATCGAGGGGAAGTCATGGTGCTCATTATGGTACCCGACATTATACGCAAGCACGTTCAGCGGGCCGTAGTAGCTGAAGGTCTCTTGGGGCATGCCATCCCAGAGGTAGTGCTCCGCGATGAAGTGCCCCGCGCAGGGGTGGAGGCTTCCTGCGAAGAAGGAGCTGAGGAGGAGGTATATGAAGGGGCGTATGCCGAAGGTGCGTATGAGGATGTAGTCAAAGATGAGTTGGGCGAGGAGGTTGAGGAGGTGCCATTTTGTGGGGCGTTGGGTGCGAACGAAGCCTGGGCGGAGGGCGTAGAATAATATTTGGAAGGTGCTGCGTTTAGATGAATGAGTTTTAGGACTGATAAAAGGGATGATGGGACAAGGGGAACGTACGCGAAGAATACTTTTCCTAGGACGTTGTTGAGACAAAGGAGCTCCAGGCGGGTGGGGAGATCGGTATCGACGCCATCCTGTCCCATGAATTTGTGGTGCTCTATATGGTATCCTTTAAACGCGGCCGAGTATGGGATTCCAATAGGTATATTGGCAAATATAGCCAGAAGACGATTTAACACGATGCCAGGGAACGCGAGGTTGTGCGTGATCTCATGGATCGCAAGGAAGAGATTGTGGTTCGCGGTTCCACCTACAGCGTACGCGCAGAAGATGAATATCGGTGAGAAGGGGGAGGTATGTCGCAAAAAGAATGCAAATGCTAGTTGGAGAGAGACGACCAAGAGAACGACGTATTTTGTTAGAGGCTCGTAGCCCATCAGTTTGGTTACCTAGATGCATTGTATTACGAATGAGATAGATATGCCGTGCAACAGTTGGAACAGGCAAACCTCGGGATGGGCTTTCATAATGGCCATACGGCGCGACCTGTGAGGTTCCTCCGTCATGAGCCATAGAAAGTCAGATGGGTCCTGTGGAGGACCAGGATATGCGGTGGCATCACTGTCACCATTTGAAGCGAACGTGCGCCTCGGTGAGCGTTTGCCCTCAGTCAGAGAATCTGCGCCTCCAAACAGACTAAAATCTATGGAGTATTGGTTAGTATATGGCGAGTATTGCAGGAATATATGATAACTTGCTTATTGACATGGGCGAGGAACGTACAGGTTGCAAACTAGAAGGAAAGCTGATCACCGCATTGATGGTTACATAAGAAAAAATGCTACACGATCTTCAGGGCCTTGGATATTGTCAAACCAATTATTTGTCTTCCATGGAGGGCTGTATTTTTATGTTTTGCGCATTTACATGACGGAATATGAATTTGAGAAAAAACGAACGACATTTGGCCAAAAATGAAGGTCGCGGCGGCGCGACGTGGTCATGTGACTGAAATAAATGAGGTGATGTGCAAGTCGGACCACTTGGACAGACTCCTTAAATCTTCCACTTACCGCCATCTGCACAAGCATGGCTTCTTCCTCACCGTCCCCTCCGTCGTCCAGCACGGACTCGCAGTCCTCGTATTCCCCTCGCATGATGTCTACAGATCTCATGCTTGATCCGGCAGACCCGCTTAATTTTCTGCTTTCTCCAATGGATGACCAGATGGCTACAATGTGGCCAGAGACACAGATGAAACCATACGGTGAAATGGATTTTAGCGACCTTTCTAACCTGTCCATGGACATGGATTACATGAATGCCATTGCCGTTGAACCTAGTGCACTTCATTTCAACAACTTCAATCCTCACTTTGGCTTCGACGCCCAAGCTCAATTGCTTGCTTCCCAATTCCCATTTACATTCCAGCCTGCCAATGATCCTAGCTCTCCATCAGCTTCGGATTCTTCGTCGACCCAGTCTTTATCTAGTATCCGCAGACTTAGTATTTCTTCGTCCGTTTCATCCTCAGGGGCATCTATGTCACCAGCTCCAGAGTCGATATCCAGTCCACCTGTCGCCAATTTGATGCCCGTTATCGAGCAACCTTCTGTCGTTCAAGACCCAGCTGCTCTTCTGGCAGAGCGGGTCCGCCAGTCAGCTGGGGTAATGCTTGCCCTTCCCATGACAGCTCAATTGCAGGCTTTCGAGACCAAGCAACTAGCTGAACAAACAACAGGTACATTCCTTCGACCATTCTTCACACTTGAAATTTAAATCCATTCCATAGCTCTTACTAGTCCTACCTCTATACCTAAATTACCTATTCCCCGTCTGCCCCGACCATCAACCCAATCCGTTCATTCATCCGACTCTTCCGCTGCCTCAACCCCTCCGCCAACCACCCCCTCTCCCCCACCTACATCTGCCGCCTTCACACCGCCCAGCGGCCCCTCTGCACCCACCTCTCGCCCCAAAACAAGCCACACCACCATCGAGCGGCGATACCGCACGAACCTCAACGCACGCATCCAAAGTCTGCGCATGGCCGTTCCCGCACTGCGTGTCGTCGACGACCGCTCCTCAGATGGATCAAAGAAGCGCGCCCCGAACAAGGTCCTTGTCACTGGTGACCTTGCGCTTAAAGCAGGCGAAGACGTCGTTGACGAGCGCGGGTACATCGATGGCGTCAAGGTCGCAAGGAAATGCAGCAAGGCGAACGTCCTGGGCAAGGCAGTGGAGTATATCCGTGTTTTGAAAAAGCGGGAGACGAGGCTGAAAGCGGAGCAAGCGGGGTTGAAGAGCCTTGTGTCTGGGCTTGTGGGTGGACCTGCGTTATTGAGAGAGTGGGAGAGGGAGTGGAAGGAGATGTTTGGTGGGGAGGAGAAGGATGAGGTGCAAGAGGAGAACGAAGCGGAGGCCGATGATGATGATTCTGATGATGAGGGTGATGAGGAGGAAGAGGGAAGGAAAAGGAAGAGGGGGAAAACGGCGTCGTCGCCCTCGATCGGGAGCACGCAGGTTAGGCCGGAGAAGAAAGAGAAGAAGGTCATACTGGCTCCGGATGGGACAGTGCCCGAGAAACGCAAGCGCGGTCGTCCAAGGAAGGTTGTCCCGCCTCCGGTCCCTGCACCTCTAGTTCCCGTCGAGCAGGCACAGATGCAAACACAGGGCTCACAGTCCTACCTCCTTGCGACATTTGCATTATTCTCATTCTTCAATTCCCCCCTCACTTCGTCATCAAGCACACCTCCAACACACGTACACACAGGAGTTGTCTTGAACGGGTCTACCGTCCCGCTCGCCACTGAGCCCTCAGGGGCGTGGAACTTCGGATACTACATTCAAGTCTTCCACCTGCTCGTCTCCATCCTCGTACTCCTCAGCTTCCTATCCAACTGGGCCGGCTTCAAATTTGGACCTAGCTCCTTATTTACAGACCACTCCTCCTCATTCAACTTCTCCACTCTGAAGCCTACGGCGCCCAAAGACAAAGAACGCAAGACACCAGAAGACTGGGTCCGCCTAGGGGAGTCGTGTCTCCTCCCAGAATCATCCGGCCCATCAACACCAACACAAGCCCAACCTCAGCCCCACGTATCCGCATCCGTATCCGCGCTATCCAGGCTCCAGGTATACCACAACATAACCTCCCACGCTGCCGCCTCCACCTCGGACCTCTGCACCGCCACGCTTACGCTCCACGGATGCGGACGCGGAACCGTCCTCGGGAGCCTCGCACGCGCCCGGGCACGCATGGTATGGAGTGCATGCTCAACCTCAGCCTCAGCCTCGTCCCTCTCGCCGTCAACTTCGAACAAAGCCTTGGCAGTACACGAGCGCCTCGTGCTAGAGACGCTCAGCGTCGACGACGCGGCCCAGCGCCTCGTCGCTGCGACCTCCGGTTCCTCCGCATACTCATACGACGACGAAGACGCGATCGACGACAACAACGGGGAGCGCGCTACCCCCATGCGCGTCTTGGCCACTATGCTTGTGCGTGAACGGGTTCGTGCGCATCTGGGGTCGTTGTTTGTTCGTAATGTGCGTTTGACGTGTGGGGATGGGGAAGGTGTGGAAAAGGGGGATGCAGACGCGGATGTCGATGTTGGTGCCGATGTCGATGCAGACACGGAGGAGAGGGAGCTCGAAGAGACGGAACGCAGGCGTACCATCGATGCGGCGAAGGAGCTGGGCGGGCCGATAGGCGAGCTTGGGAGGCGGTTTGAGAGGCTGTGGAAGGTGCCTGACGCATACGCCGTTAAGACGGAGGTTTCCAGTGATTGCGAGGGGGCATACGAGGACGAAGGAGAGCTAGACGCCGTCGAGGCGCTCGTGACGGCATTCGTGCTTTGCCGCAAGGTATTTTCGACTGCCAAGACCCGGGCTCAGGCACAGGTGCATGTCGGAGACGGCTCGTCGACGCTGATGAGCCCCCCGCCGAGCCCAGGGAGGAATGCGAAGGATAGTATGGGCGATGTGGCGAGGCTGAGAAGAGCCTTGGGCAGTAGGGCTTTTGAGGAGAGTGAGGTCCTTGAGGATGCGAGAGACCAGGTGGTGGATATGGTTGTGGAGTTGGAGAGAAGGAGTGTTGGGCTTTGAATTTGATCTGCGCTCTGATTTTTTCTCTTGTTGATTCTTTGATTTATTAGTTCTTATATACCTTACAGTTACATATATTAGTAGGATGTACGCAGATCAGTAGAGCAGGACTATCCATGCGATGTAACCTCGCACATTGAGTGTTGAAATATAGATATGAGATGCTTTCGAAAAATGGCTTCATTTTTTTTTTGAGTTAGGAATTAATCCTTGCAAGCAAGGGGATATTGTTATAAAATAGATCCAACTTGCAGCACGAAGAATCAATTTGGACTACAGTCTTTCACCGGTCCTTGAAACACCGCCAGTCCTTAAAACTTAAAACAAACTAACTTCGATTTCTCTCCCATTTCTTACTCAATCCCTTCGGAGTTTTTTGTAAAGATAGAGACGTAGCATGTATAATTGTATGATAAGGGCACAGAAGCCATAAACGCTGCCGATCCTTTTAAGGAGAGGCATCAGTTAAGATTTTGCCAAAACTCACAATTTTAAAATTGCTCTAGCATTCATTACAACGATTGGACACAGGATTTTTTCTCATAGGATGTACATTAGTACTATATATCTCAATATTTTAGCATAGTATCACTATTTTATCATTGTGTTTTAGTGTTAAGAGGCTTTGGTGGTTGTTTCAAGGACCGGTGAAAGACTCTTAAGTAATATTTATAAACCGTTGCTTTAGATCGTTTTCAAGGTCAGTCCAGCAGCATTGATTGTCTGAATCTAGTAACATTTGGTCCGACTAAGATACCACTATCAAGTGCTGCTATTATTCGGCAACGGTTCTATCTACCACCATTTGAAGGGCCATGGTCTGTCGTTGCGTCAATCAGAACACTATATATGTGAGGTGTAGAAAACTGACTGACATGGGTGATATCCTGAGGAAGAGCGGTCTGGACGGTAGTGTGTATTTCTGTTGATGTTCTGATGCATCGCATACGGGCTGCTCCCTGCGCCTGTTGACTTTAAATTAACAGCGTAAGGATTGGAATCGTAAAATACACTCACCCATATCGCTATTCTGGCCGTAAAATTGGTACGGCGGAGGATTGGTATGAGCTGTTGACCATTTTTTGTTCTCATGATCTCTGGCTGACATAGTGCATTCATTACTCACGGATGGTAGCGTCTGGTGCATGTCCATTCTGATACATCGCATCTGCCAATCCTTCCAATCAGTGTGAACAGGAACAAACGAAGCTCCGCTCACTCCTCCGTATGTCATTAGCCGCTGGCGAGGGACATAGGTCGGGGTTCAATGTTATACGGCCCTCGTCGTGCGTAGCATTTTCGCTGTATTCGTTGCGATCTCCCATAACATATTCAAGTCCACCGTCCTGGCCATCACTTGGTTCCACCGAAAATGACGGCGCAGTGTTGACTCCGGAATTGGCAATGGAATACTGGGAGACGGGCTCACCGGCTGGATTCAATCTCTTCAGCTGGAAGGTCTAGAAATATGCCATGATCACTTACTATATGTGAGTGATCCACATATATGATGGCTATCATCATCATAGGTGTTCGAATTTCCTCCAATTACAATCGAGTTCTGAAACCTATGCATGATCTCGGTTGCAGTCTGTTCTATGGCTTTCTTCTGAGAATATTTGACAGTGTGTTGAAGATAGGCCACGTTTCCAACATCATTTGGCGATCCTATTTCTATTATGACAACCTATTGAAGCATTATTATTGAAAACAAATTTACTTAGAACGATAGGTCGATCCGTGTGTCGACTGCGTCCCTTATACTTGTTGGCGTTACCGTTAACAATGCGATTACGGTAGGCGCAAGGGCGTGAGTCAGGGTAACCCGACTTGGAATCTCTAGGCATTGTGTGAGAGACAGAACAAGTGAGAATGGGTAGAAAGTATGGTGTATGAGGCCGTCTGCTGCCAACAGATCCCCGTATTTATGGCCTATGGCAAGTTCCTGATACTCACGAGTTGAATGCCCAACAGTCAATGCCGTACAGAAACCCTCAACGATGAGTTACTGAAAAGGTTATCATGTAAATCGGGAAAAAGAGAAAAATGAATGGAACTGAAACACTTGGTGAATGAGATCTGAGAAGAAAGCCCACTGGCGTATGAATGAGATCTGAGAAGAAAGCCCACTGGCGTATGGTCCGCGCTCGGAGAAAATATTCTACTAGCGCTTGTGCACACTGCAAAAATTGCGGAATACGCATCGATCTTCCCGACATGAAGTACATGACGCGAAACTCTTTGAAGAGAGGCCAGTCACCAGTAGTTTGATTGAGAAACTGTCAGCTGCCCATACACATCGGCGTTAAAGAGACATGGTCTTAACAAGCGATGCCATATTGAATGTCAGGCGTTTTCGGGTTCTTTGTGCAGCGCTCGGCCATGATACGAGTCCGAGGTCGGTTTGAGGACTCCATGCATATGTTTCACTGATTCCTCGCGCATCATGGCAGATTATGGTAACCAGCAAAAGATCTAGTTGTATGGTCCGTTGAAAGCAATGATCCTGGTCAATAATCATAATCAATAGAGAGACGATCTTGATAGTGACAAGTGTGCTAAACAAAGGTAAATATTATTAAGCTGTGGAATCACCGGTAAGCCCCTCAAAACGAACGTGGAAGATGTGCCCTTCAAAACGTGCTCACTCCTCCTTAGATTATAGATGATTATAGATAATGACATTTCCGTAGTAAGCTGTGTATTTTTACTATACCTTGCTTGCTTCACGGAGGCGCGTCTGGGGCCTATCTTAAGGATGAGAGGCCGGGTTGAGGTCTGGAATGCTGATGTCGTTGCGTTGGGCCTCCTTCTGACTTTGGCGAAGTTGAAGGTTAGCGTGTGCCTCCATCATCAGCGCCATGAGCACGGAAAGTTGATTGATCCCAGAGTTAAACAAACAATTCTATACCTCCCCACTTCAAGGAAGCCTTGAGACTGAAGTAGTCGGGACTCAGAGCAGCTGCACGCCAAGTTTGTCTTTGGCAAACGCCGGGGCCGTCGTCGACTATCAGAACGCTGAGCACGTAACGCTATTAGAGTGGGTACAGGAGCTGGGCGTTCTATTATGGCAAAAAATCCTTCAATAGAGGCCTATTAGCACGAGCTCCCGTGGGTTACATGGCAATCACCGCCTTGTGATATCTCTAGGTTGCTACCAATCTCCAAATCTCCAAGGACAATTCTCGTTCAGATGCATTTGTGTGCATTGACGTTCAAAACAAGTAAAAGTCGCCGGCCATCGTATCTAACTAGCTTAGTATGGGCACAAAATGGGGGTTGCAATTGTTCTATGATAATCCGTGTTATTGCCATGCTGGCTAAAGCCTTGGTTACGGTACGGAAAACAGTCACAATTTATGAAATCGCCATGATTCTGGACTAAAAATTACGCACAGCTAGGAGGATTTCTTTCGCGCTCACATCTCTCACACCTCATCAGTAGGAACAAATGGATTTAATCGAATTGTGCTCACTCCCCAATATGCTACCTGCCGATGACAAATGAAGACGACGGATCACAGTTATAAGAAACTCGCTTTGCATAGCATTCTAATTGTAGGTATTGCTATTTCCGATAACGATGTGACTAACCTGGCCACTACTTGAAGATGAAGGAGAGCCAGGGTAGACTTCGTGGTTGTAATTATTGGAATGATTGGGCACGTTAACACTGCCTGGATTGATTCACCTTTAATTGCGTGAATCATGCTATAAAATGCTGTGGTCACGTACTAACCGTGGTTATTCTATATCGGTGGTGACTATGACCGTCGTAAACGTTCCGGTTGCCCACGATTATATTCGAGTTTGGAAATTGTGCCCTTAAGCATGCAGCTGCGTCCGCCTTGGCCCTCTGTTGGGACAATCTAGCATTTGCCTGAATTTGGAGCGCGAGGACAGCAAGATCCGAGGACCCTATCACCCTCAGACAATGTTTAGGAATCATTGGAAACAAATTCACCTGCCACGATAGCCCCGTCTGTATGTACGCTGTTTCCCCTATACATATTGTTGTTACCCATAACAATTCGATTACGGGGGAGGCGACCAGTGTCATCTAATTGGGAACACAATATTTGAGTCATTTTTAACGGAAGACGGGATAGCAATGGGCAGGCAGAAAGAAGAGTGTGGTGGTTTGAGGCGTCTGTTGCAATCCATATATACAGGTATGAGCTGTGAGTGGCACTGAAAGCCAATTGAAATGTCGTGCAGACCTTCTGTTACTGAGATATGATGGATAGAGGTGAAACGCCCTAAATGAGATATGTGAAGAGGTATTTCCGGAGTATTAGTTTGTCCCCACTCAGGAAACGATGTGCAATGTCCCGTTGGTGATGCCATGCTTCTCGAGAACGCTGTAGAGTCAACTACCCAGGGATTGGGGAATGTCATCTGCACGCATAGCTATGTGATCCGAAGTCCATGACGCGAAAGAATAGACGCTCGTTTAAATGAATTATAGACCTTGTCCACATGTCGCTCATAGAGGGTAATGAGTGCTTTGCCCTACAACGTTGAATCCAATTAATGAACTGAAGATTCAAGATAATATACTGACCTCCTTGAACCTCGGAAGATAGCAAAGCAGTAGCGTGACGAGGTTGAAATACATTACTACCATATGTACATGCAAGGGCGCTGAATGATGAGATGACGGTTTTGGTGATCCATGTGGTAAAAAGGCCTGAGCGATAGCTCGCTAGAGTTCGTGACATGAAAAAGCCGCCTGACCTATCATACTACTCCCTTCATGTCGTAACCAGAGATAGGGTTTAAGCGTAGAACTTGAGAATCGACCCTGGTGAGCGCCTAAGCCCCTACGCCCCACACCCTTGCATAAGGCATGCACTCTAAGGTTGTGGAATAGGTGTGGCTTCGACGTACGCGTTCAAACAGGTTCAAACCTTACCTCAGGCATGTGTTGAAATCTAAGCACGCATTAAACCGTCAGAGGTAGTACAGGCTTTGGGGAAGTTTGCCCACGATCATAATGTTAGTGCTCTGACATGCGGATGTGAAGCCCGTGTTTCTGGCGATTAGTAGCATTGGGCAGTCGGAGAGATCCTCCACGAGTCTGCGACGTGGGCTACTCGATCATATAACGATGACCAGTCGACCATTGGGAAATGAATTGCTCACATTTGGAATATATTGTAGTGACCGCCGCATATAGAGACCAGCATCACCTAGAACAAGGGCCTCAAAGTATGTGACTGGAAAGAGATGAATAAGCCTGGAGCGTGGCAACCTTACATCGTTTCAGAACTTGATTTGACAGGCCCACAACCGCCTTCAATGCTTACTATCTCCCAATCGTCATCTCAAGCCTTGAAACATGAAGGACTTTACGCCACAGGAGCTAAGCTCCAGCACCTTTGGGTCAACAATGGTGATGACGTTCCCTGAAGTTTCGACGGCATTTTAGAATTGAACACCATACTCGTGCGCTGCAATTATGGTTCATCTCACCGATTAAATGACAGCCCACAGCCTTCACCACACCCCAGCCAACGCTACATCGATACTCATGATCACATGATGTGATTGTCACGTTCAAATCAGAGACAATGCAGTTGGATACGATTTTTCGGATGAAGAGGAAGCTGAGGAGGTAGAGGCTGAGCTGGAGCCAAGTCCCGAAGAGAAGTACTTATAGGAGTCCCTCTTGTTGATTTATAAATGGAGTGACATATTTTCCTTGTCATCAGAAAAGTCTAGAAGATACATAAGCTCAATTTCAGAGGGGTTTTATCCCTTAGAATTCTAGCCTGCTCCCGTGAGCAAGATTTTCAGAGGGAAAAGAGAATATCAGGCATCTATTTTGATTGTATTTGTACATGACAAAAGCGTCCACTTTGACCTTGTGGCAAGTACTCGACAAAGGACACATTTTTTAGACTCTTTAGCCAATGCAGAAAATGGGTCTTGGTTGATATTTCCGTTGAGGATCACTCCAATGCTGTCGCTAATCACTCGGCTTGAGCTCGACAGTCTTGCTTTCCATACAGAAGTGTCCAAGCCTCAAGGGCATAGCGCCTAGCATAGCATTATGATATGTTGGGCTGGGCGATAAACTGTGACGTGATGGTCTGAATCTGATTCCACGTAGATGCTCCGTCCCTGGAGCCTGGAGCCTTGACCCTCATAGTTTAATCCCCGCCCTCAATGCCCCTCGACTAGTGATGAAGCGCCCGGCCGAGCCAGACACAACGGTTTGTCAATGGCTTTGGCTCGTTCTACGTCCCTGCCGTATAAAAGGCCTTTGCCATATTCTTAGCGATCTCAGCCAAAATTCAAAAATTCCAACGGACCAACATTACATGTCAACTGCTTCTTCCTATCCCAAACTATGTGTGAGACCTATCAGGGCCCAGCCTAGCAAGTGAGTGCTGGTTTTCTTCAACGGCTATTGAACACTGATCGCCCTCAGGTGTGTAGATCCTCCACGCGTGCGTTCTTTACCCACTACAACCCGTCAAGTTCAAAAACCTCCAAAGATTGCTGCCAATAGCCGATTGCAACCACCAGAGAGGTAATCCTTCCATTTTCCTATTTAGTAGCTGAGATCTTGAAAAGTGATTAGGCGTCAAACGGCCCACGGTGATGCCTCTTCGGCGAAAAGCACGAATAGGCCCAACAAGGGATTAGGAGATGCACCCGACAAGCCAGTGCAGGATTCGACGCAGGGTGACAAGGGCGGCGACAAAAAGAACGGTGGTTCTTCTAAACGTCGTTGAGGGGTTACCATGTGAGTCGTCCGTTAAGACTTTGGAGAGAGCTAACCCACTGATCTTTCGGATTTGAAGCCTGCGGTTTTCAGTCCTGTACCAATGTCTTCTCGCATACAACACTTGTCGATCTATAAGCACGATGTACCTTCTATGTGGCATATTTGCGTGAAAATTGAACGAGAGTCGACTGGCACCATTGATCTGCGTAAGAGCAAAACACAGAAAGGGATTAAAGTGATTTTTCTTTCTTTCTTATGTTGTCGGGGGTGGCCCATGACTGTTGATTCAACAGCAGAGCTAAAATTCTCGCGAAGTTGCCCAAAAGGCTCACAGAGAGGGTTAGCGGTAAAAAAAGGATGACAATCGACGAGCCCGTTGCTGTCGTATGTGTCTTGCTTTCTTTCTTACCTTGCACTCACTGTTATCTTTATTAGGGCCGTCCCAATCCTGTCCCTGTTCTGCCTCCCAACTGCGCGCTGCTGCTCAGCAGGCCCGTCGTGCCCGTGAGCGTCAGGAGAGGGACGAGGCTCATGCTGAAAGAGCGCCAAACAACACTGTTGGTCATCGGTCGCCTCTTCTGTTTTATTGTTGCCATTCAAGTACTATTTAATAGGAGCCACGTAGCCTGACCCAACCTCTCCATGGTCAACAAGAACAAGAACGAAGAGGTCATGTTGCGGTACATCATTTTATAGCATTTGTTTGATCTACTCTCATGCTCTTCACAGAGGACTATTGCGACTCCTGTTCAACGCATCCGTCGCCAACGCAAGCAGCACGAGTATGAGCGTGAGCAAGTTCAGAACAGCACAGTAAGTCATCAGATACATCTTCTGTCCTGTCACATCAGCTCACATTGTATTATTCTTTGCTCAGGAGACACGCAGGCCCGTTCCAAACGCTCAGTCTGTGGCTCAGCGCACACGTCAACAAGAGCGAGACCAAAGAGACAATGCACCAGACCGCCTATTTGCCATTGCTCGATGCCCCTATCGCGAACTTCCTAGCCGTCATGATTTGGGCCGCATGGACTCGGTGTGCTCTTTCCGTGGTACTCTGCATTGCGCTGCCGAACGCCTCAAGGCTTCATCTCTTCTAAGTCCCCTCCTCGGTGAGTTTCTACCCTGGCCAAGTTCGCCTTCCCTTGCTTCAGGAACCCCCGGCTTCCATCCGCAATCTTTATGTTGCCAATACGGTACAAGCCAGTAATTTTCGAAAGGATATTTAGAAATACAATGGTGCTTTCGCTTTCACGTCTTTAAAGTCGTGCGAGAACAGGCATTGCGGATGCGCATAGTCTGTCGGCAATCTAGTCCTCATGTTAGGGACAGCCATTATCACAACAACAACGAAAGCATGCCCCCTCAAGGGTATTAGATATGACACAGAGCTTCATAGTATCCTACTCGTAAACCTTGCTGCCCAATGTAAGTGATCACCAGAAAGGTCGATCCTTTCGACCTAGGCAAAAACATTAGGTAAATATCGAGTGATTAGACAAACAGCACACAGAAATACCTCTTTGGGTGACTTTTTTAGCTTATCAACGCATGAATCTATGGAGATTAGGATCGAAGGTTTCCCCAAAATTTAGAATCAGGGCTCTATGAGGGAACGGGACTAGGGCAGCAACTGAATGCAGGGCGGTTCTTCTAAAGAATAGGTAAGCCGTTCGTTTGGATTCTTTGATTGGAGAGACAATTGACTCAACGTTCAAATTTCAGGGTCAAATAGTATTTTTATTCCACCTCATTCCATAGATTAAACTAGGCAAATCCCATGCGTTTAATGCCTTGACTGTATTTTGACGATAATATGTTCACTTGCAATGGGAAGCTCCGCTAAATCTGTTCTACGATGATAGATTTCATTTATGCATGAAGGGCACTGCTGAAAGTTCGAGTTAGTATAAATAAATATGAACGCTTTAAGATTAAGTAGCTTACGAACAGGAGAGATGGAAGTGAAGAGGCAGGATAAGAGCGTTTCTTGACTGGACTAGGCAACAAATTCAAACAACACAGCACTGGGCAGCTACTACGTACCACCATGACCATATGGCATAACTAATCCTTCCCAAGTCCACCGCCACGGGGCATTCTCTCTGCTCAAGCGTTTAGATCCAACGGTGAGCTATATATCTACCAAGGCATTTTGCGATATAGCTAACATGATCTAGGCGAACTACGTTGATAAGAGACAACAATTCTCTGCTCCTTCGCAAGCTACATGGCCTTCCGAACTCCGAGTCTAGACTGCACACAGGATCTTTTGATCGCTATCCCAGGATGATATTCCAATATTGAACGACGCGCTCTTCAAGATAAATCCTACCTCCATCGTTGGACTTGAACTTGATGTCCTGCCCCTCATCAATGCACGACCGCCTTCGCTCTTGAACATGGTATCAGCAAATCTGGTCTCTCCTAGGCCAAGAACATGCGCTGCGTTGCCTTTTTCGATGTTGGACGTGCACCCTTATCCGTCTTATTATTACCTACATTGTGTTTGTTCCCCCGCGTTGCCGCAGTCGTCGCAGCAACACCGAATCTTCTGCAGACGCAGTCTTCACCTTCACACCCTCGTGGTTGTAGCCACTGTCATACGCGGTGCACACCTTTTTACTGGAGCAGCCTGCCGTTAGCCACCGTAAACGTAGCGGACGCAGGATCCCGACCAGTAGCACGTCTCTTCGTCCTTACAGGCTCAACTGAGCGGATGGCCTTTCACTGTGTGAGTCCAGGTTACTTTGATTCTACTATTACCAGAACTGATTACGACATGTAGCCCCCATCCACACGCGTGTTTGACCACGACCTGTCCCAACGTATTTTCGGCGAGGGCGCAAAGCTCAAATTGCAGGAATACTCTCGGATCTTTGAAGCATCTTATCGGCCGCTGGAGATGGAGAAGCAATTCATCGATGTGAAGAGTACTGTTAGTAGTGAGGTGAGCTATTTGTCCGCAAATGCATCGGACGATCTGACTAAAACGCTCAAGGTTTGGTGAGAGACAACAATTCTCTGTCAATCGACTCGTTGGAAAAATTGATGCCTTGTCAAGTCCCCAAGGTCATCTTCCATCTCGCTGCTGAGTGCGAGAGGCTCGGAAGGGTTCTTTCAGTTGACTCAGAGTCGCCCCTCAACGTCCCAAACATGTCATTTCCTCATGACACGTCACTTGCGAGAAGTTGGAGGAAGTTGCTAGGGCCCTTGATTGCATCCCCGGGCCCATTAAGCTGGCACTTGAAGACTGTGGACTCATCGTAGATTACCTTGACGCGATCGATATCGCTGGTAATTCCATCTGTATCCCTCCGGTTCGCGTCCCCATCGCTTCCGTTTTCCCTCGCAGGTCACTCGAACCACCCTCAACGTATCACGACCTGATTTATCTCGTCTTCCACATCTACAGCTCATCAAGATTGCTGGTGGTTCCACTTACATCCCTACTGTTCTTCCATCATCTCCATTTCCCCTCGCAAGTCGCTCGAACTACCCTCGACGTGCCACGACCTTAGCTGCGCACAACTTCCCGCATCTTGCGCTTCTGCCAATTCAAAGCTCACGATACCCCTACGATGGATTCCCAGGCCCGACTCGACTAACGAAAACCGTAGACTCTTTGTTTACCCCAAGGGCAACCCTATCCACTCCCCAGGGTCCTCAGCTTCTACTGCAAAAGATACTTCCGGCACGCCAAGCCTCCGTTCATCAACCACGGGTCGCCAAGTTCATCGCTAAGAAGTCCCAGCTGAGCCTGCAAAAGAGCTCATGGCTGCTGCCAAGGTCATGACGTGGGTCAACTTGCACAGTATTCTTTCGTTTGAGTCTGCGTACGTTGAGGGAATGGAGAAGGCGCCCATTGTATAGATGGTGATCCTGCCAAAGAAGAAGAGGAACCGCATCGTCACTAGAGACGTCGATTGTTGGGGAGTCTTTGTTATCATCAAGAAACCTGAACGCGCAAAGAACGTTGATCCTGTTCTGCCTCTCTTCATCCCCCTCATCTCCATCCTCATACCGAGGTCTGGCTCTGGCTCAGCAGTACGTCAGTGTCATCCACGAGCTGGTGTCGTTGGCCCTTGACCCCTCTATCCCATACCAACTCTTACCGATGTCACCACCATTATCGTCGTCTTGAGCTCTGGAACTCATAGGCATCGCAGGCACCGAGCCAGGACAGCGACTCCTCGTCTTCATCCCTCCACCGCCTCCCCCTTCAAAAAACTCGTTGTATCTTCCTCTTCCGTCTTCCCATCCAGCACAGGACCCATTGCCGTCTCCGACCCTACCTTGAACGGTGTGCTGCAGGGCTTGATAAGCACAAGCGGGAAGAGGGGGCGTTTTTATTGTGGACAGGTGAACTTGGTTTGGGCGTGGAGAGCATTAGTAGTCCACTCCTGCACCCTGGGACGGACATCCCTTCCAGAGGCGTGCGGGAACTGCAGTGCTCTTCGTCTATGCCCTTGTATGGCGGTCAGGAGTAGAAGAGAGATCGTGTGTGTGTGAAATTGAATGAAGTTCAGGAGAAAACACGTGAATGTGAATGCGAAGCGGCTAGGTCGGATGGTGCATGTGTAGAGGGAAGAGTCGATGCAGATGATCAAATCAAAGCCGATAATCTGTGGGAGAGTTGAAACTTGTGTAGAGTGCGGGAATTAATTGAAGCAATTTACCTTTTCCATGGTAAGTGGGATACTCAAAACGTTAGAGACGCGCTCCCATTTTATATGAGCCAACGGTGGCGAGCAGTTTTTCTCGCAGATTATCCCACAGCGAAAACGGAGCCGGAGTCAGATTCAGCTTCGTCTCTAGTTCCAATAATGGAGGCACCTTTATTCGAATGGCGGTAGTGGTGGGGAAGTGGATATTGGCGTCAATGGAAGTGATGAATGATCGGTACACGCCTTGAGTCCTCAGCCTCGCTAGGCAAGTCCTGGATTACAAATCCCAGAGATGTGGCAGGTGGGCTGTTGCGGCGTTTAACTGCAGGAGACCATGATACAGCAGTAGGGATATGGAAGAGAAGAGGCGGCACAGTTTTCGTTGTTTGGTTGCCGGTGACATTGATACAGAGCAGGTAACCACTCACATGCGTCCAAATCGTTTATTTTCAAGTTCTGATCTCTTCAGACGTGCGACGCGTGGGTCACAATGCATTCATGGCCAAACCTGAGGGACTAATAACACGACGGCACCCATTCGACGACATCAACAAGCTGGCGACAGAATTCACGACAACATTACATTAAAAAAACATCTTCAAGGGAGGTTTTTAGCACTACCTATAGATGGCGGAAGTTCACAAGAAAAAATGGTCACGGTCATACGCCACAGTCGGCTCCGTCCTACCAACCCATCCTGCTATTAGCATCAACTCCTAGAACTTTCCATGTTCCAAATTCATCCGCTGAGAATTTAAATTTTTAAAGCAGGCATGGATTTAACTGTACGTTATAAAAGGCCTTAGGCCTCGCCAATCGCTGAGAGCAAGGAAAAGTAGTAAATATCAAGCAAAAGAGTTTATCAGACGTACAGAAAGGACAGGGGAATGACGTTTCACAATAGATTCACGGCGATAAATGAATCTGTCGGACTTGAGTGTAGTTCTGATGTGTTCAAGGTGGTTCAAGATGGTGTGGGAAGGCCTGGAACTACCTCTTAAGGACCAAAGAGGGAAAGGTAACAGCAACTGACACCTACGAATACGGCAAACGAGCCGAATGAATCGTAGATAAGGACTCCGAGCCTATGTGACAAGTTGTTTACAATTGTAATTGTAGGTGGTGAGAACGGTACTTCAAGTTGGGATCCGGACAGATCAGAGTGATGTCCAATTTGGTCGATATCGTCAATAAGGACAGAGAACCCCGAAAAAACAATAAGAAATGTCAAGGTGAGCCAGGCTCGACACCCTAAATCTGAGCTGCACCACATGGTGTTCAGAAATTGCTGAATGAGGGTCGATGCAGCGGTGCAGGAGTGGCCAGAGCATTCATTACTAGAGATTGCGAAGTAGAGTTCGGATGCCCTTTTTAGTGAGACCCTTTCACTTCCACTTGAGATATTGCCGACATCTCAGAGGCCTAGAATTTTGCAACCAGCTGTAAACTGTTTCTCCGCTGTCCTGAACAATACAAAGGGTCAATCAGCGAAGGGTGGCACCTGAATGACCAGTTTGAATATACTTGTGAAAACACAGATGACAAGGCCATTGCTAGATCCTCTCTCTACCGCGGAGTTATCTACTTGTTAAACTCGTTTTCCATCGTTATGGATACAAAAGGTATTCTGCTGCACATTTTTGGAACGTTCTAGAATCAGTGCCCGGAGGAGTTGCGCCGATCTGGAGTTGAACCAAGCTGAAACGCACCTCTAGAAATCCAGATACCATGAAGACTTTCTGATGCGTTGGTAATGCATATGATGCCTCGAGTTTTATTTTACCTAACCTGATGTGTCCACTGTCAACGGAGAGTACACTAATGAAAAATTTCGAGAATTCCATCAGAAAACATGGGTGTCCTGTGAGAAGCGCAAAGACTGTCTTTTTCCTCTCTGTCAGAGATTGCTTGAGACGGATGGCAAGGGATCCTGGTTCATATGGTCTTTGATTAGAAAAACAATTCGCAGAAGACATCCCCACTTTTTGCAAGTGACGCTGGACTGGTAATGTTCACGGTAAGTGTTTAACACGCGCGGACGCCACGCGGTCCAGATCACGTACAAACTTCCTTAACGGGCCCCACAGTCTACGTCGAAAACAAGGCGGCAGATAACATTAAATCTCGGCTGCATGTTAAGCAATCCACAACAACCTCAATGCTCCAAGCAGCTGTTAAATAAGTACCGATGATCCACAGGCATCAGGTTACACCTTCACGTCATCTAGCCACTCAAACAATTTTTCGTGGCAATTGCAATCCCCATAGAGGTACTTATTTCTTCCATCTCCTGTTTGTAGCTGTGAATTCGAATTTAACATTTTGGCTTCGGCTTCGAATTTGGTCTTGATTTTGGCTTCGTGGATGGTTTGGCCGGGTAGCGTGTTTTAAACTTCATTCGGCAAGGGATGGGATGAGGAAGGGAGAAGAATAAAGCCACTGCTAGCAGTTTGAGCTCCGTGCGCACTCCTACCAAGGCATTGTAGCGCAAAATCCTTGATTAATCACGGCGAAGGATCACTGTTTATCTGCTTGCCTGATGAAGGATATGCCGCTTTCCCTCGCTTTCCTCCGCTTTCTTCAATCATTCTCTACCTCAGTAACCACTCTTTCCGAATCTCCCAACCCTATCCCAACACCCGTTGTGCTCGGCAAGGCAAGATGATAATAATTAATATTACACACATCACACACATCACATACATCACAATTGTCGCACTTCCCCATTTGTTCATACGTCACACATTCGAATATCTTAGTTCCCATTTTCCCGGTAAAACAAGCGATTCCTCTCTGATTGGTTCAGTTTTTCTTCGCCCTTTACGTTGTGTCGCTTTCCCGCTTGCTCGGTTTTAAACTCAGTCTTGTTCATGGAAAATATAAAAGGGCTTACTCACGATCCCTTGTCGGCCCACTCCAACAACACTCCAAGTATCCACAACCAATAATCCAGACCTCTGAAGCGGTGAACGATATTGATATGCCACATGCTTCCACTTTGCGATCAAGGGCTCTAGGCGGCACCCAGTCTAGCTCCAGGTGAGCATTTAATCACTCTCTCAAGGGCTACTGAATACCGACCACCCTCAGGCATGCATATTTTCCCACAAGCACTCGCCTTCAAAAAGTAAACGTTGTCGGCCAATTGCAATCACCCCAAAGGTAACTTCTTCCATTTTCATTTTCCTATCAATGGTCAAGTACTCGAAATTGATATGGAGTTATTAGGCCAAAGCGCGAACTTGTCCCTCATACTTGGGTGCCTCTCTCAGTCCATCAACCTTCGGGACAAGTAGGGAAATCCAGAGGTTCTCCCGACGATCCTGTTCAGGGTTCTAAGAAAGAACAGGGCAAGGATGAGAAGACTAAAAAAGATGCTAGCAGCTCGAAGGGGAGCGACAACAAGAGCGGCGGTTCATCTAACGGCCAACGTTGAGTTGCCCAAAGTTAAGCCGTCCACTGGCATAGAATTTCGGAGAAAGCGTACTCATTCTATACAATGCCTCATACTCCATTGACATTCGATATTAGACTATCTTACATACATATGATCGACTGCGAATCGGACTTAATGGAGGTAGATATGATTAACAACAATCTCGAATCAGAAATTCCTACTAGGTAGGTTCCAACTTCCACCGTCCCAACTTCCAAAGCTTCTGAGATTGCTGCAGAGTCCAGTCTGCCCCACTGATGTGCTACCGGTCCTTACCAGAGTTAGTCTCAGAGCCGGCTTTCAGGTTGGGAACATATAACTCTGCATAGTGGCGTTTATGACAGTTGCATCTCGAGATCAGCTTCTTCGGTGTTCCTTTAAAATTTAAATATTCCCACTTTCTATTTCTATCCGGGGACCCAGAAAAGGTCTCGTGTTAGTTGACCATTCGTGCTGACGTGCCATGGCCATTTGATGCACTAGCGTCTTCTATCGTGTGCTCTGCCAATATATACTGATTTATCTGAGGCGGGGTGATAGCTTTTTGCGCTTTGCGTTCCAGTTCGCGTTGCGTGTGTTCCTCACGCTCCAAGTGGCTGTGCCACGCGTTCCCATCAAATAAATATGTTGCGTTCCCTCTACACGTTCCTATGCCCTTCCTTTACGTTCCCAGTGGCGTTCCTGCTAGAACTTCTCGCATTTCAATATAAATGGAATGGAATGCTTTTTTATACAGCAGCGGAATGAAAATCTTAGGCAAGCTGTACAATACTTACTATAGAAAAGAGAAATTGAGAACAGAAAAAAGATTTAGGTAACTGAGATCATTCTGTTCACAGCCATCTAAAAGATCTGGAAACAGTTCAACCCAGTGTTTCGTAGCAGAACAACTGTATTAGTTTACCTGGAAACAGTTCAAC